>CM043698.1:92342500-92560000 GCA_023935145.1 Bretschneidera sinensis
ATCACAAAAGAAGAAAACATTAAATGCGAACTGTATATAATCTTTGCACAATATGCATGTAGCTTCCAACAAAACTTTCTTGCGCCACAACTTTTCTTTGGTGGGCAAACTATTTAGACATAGGCAACAAACAAAATGTTTTATTTTTTTGGACTTTTAATTTCCAAAAAATATCCTTTAATAAGGGTGGTATAGACAAGGAATATCCTTTATTTGTTATTGACTCTATCGGTTTTTGCTGCAAAAGCATGCGATAAGCACTTTTAACTGAATAATGATTGGTACTTGATTAGTTCCATATCAACACATCATTCCATCCATTCATTGAAAGCTACAAAATAATCTCTACATCATGTAGAAGAAAAATCTCCCATATAAGAGGTGTATTCCAAAATTTAGAAACGAAGTCTATTAATTCACTAACTTTTTCTACCCTGCTCAAAGAAGAATGATGAGATATCACTTTATACATGGTAGGGGTCGAGAACCACTTGTCTTTCCAAATAGAAATGGACACCCCATTTTCCACCCGTCATCTGGAACCCTCCATCACCACACCCCTTGCCCCCCCCCCCCCCCCTAATACTACACCAAGTAAAAGAGAGATTAGACCGAAGTTGAGACTCAAAAAAAAAAAAGAGTTCAAGAAGCACTTGTTTTTCTATACTTTGAAATCCCAATCTCTTTTACTCTTTGAGACATATACAACTTCTTCTAAGTGAGTCAATGCATAATAATATTGTTTCTCAATTTTATACATTTTAGAGATTGCATTTCATTTCATTGTTTTCAAAATTATACTATAGTATTCTTTACTTTTTATTTTTTCATAACCTAATAAAAATATTAATCATTAATTACTATTATATTCAAATTAAAAGTAATAGTAGTAGCAGCTATTATATTAAAAAAATTCCTAAAAACTAACATTGATAGTAAATTGTAACATCTCATTACAAATCGTTCGGTTCGCAAACAAGATTCAAGTGGGATTGAAGTAGGATCATAATAGAACAAGATTAAGGATGGATTAAAATGTTAATACTTGTATCATAGTTTGGTTTATGAGACTGACATCCTACATCAATCCCTAGTTTGGTAGTTTGTCAATTGGTATTAAAATAGCATAAGTGGATAACATATAAAAAATAAAAATTACTTCTCATAGAAAAAACTTAATAATGCAAAATAAATATTCCATGCCTAAAATACTTTTAATATATAAAAAGCATATTATAAATCACTTGTTTAATTAAATGTTAATTAATCAATTCTTATTTTGGTTTTAGTTTAGAATCATTAATTGGGTGTTTTAGGTTTTCTCTCTTTGTACATATGCATAAATTATTTGAACTTCTCTTGAGATATCGTATAATTAAGGGCATCTCTGTTATATTTTTGAGTATACAACTGCACCGCTTGTCAAAGATTGTCACCTAACGGAGCTAACAGAAAAGTTGTTTTTGCTATAATACCCTTCATCGTATCAATAACTAAAAACAAATACCAAAAGTCTTAAAATAATTAATATTTTTTTGAAAAATTAAAAAAAAGGGTAAATTAAAAAATATATAGATTTTAATCCAAATTACAACTCAATCCACTAGTTTATAACTCGGAAAATCCAATTGATGTCTTTCCTAACTTAGAAAGGTTAAGTTGATTTCGAGTACAAGTCTAACTCCAAGAATGCTAAAAGATTGTAACAAAAGAGATAAGAGAAATTTTGAAATTTTTCATCGATTTCTTCATTACATGAGTTTCAGCACTATTTATACTAGCTTAGGACTGCTTAGTTTGGTAGTTACTAGTTAGTTACAATTATGTTTACACTTAAGAGCTCTTAACTTCTTTGTAACTAACTAACTAATCTTGCTTTCTTCTTGATCCTTTCTCTTGTGCTATTCGGATTGTGTTGGCTTCCTCCCTTAAAGTCTTAAAAACCTTTTAAGTTTTTGGATAGCTGCTACACTCTCCTTCTCTTTTCTCTTTTCTATCTTGCTCCTTTTGTTGTTCTCTTCTTCTTCTTTTAAGCCCTTTAACTGTTGTTTATTGACACTTCCAGCAGCTATATGAGCAGTTGTATCAATAATTCCAATAGTTGTATTAGCAGTGCCACCCAAAGAAAAAGAAACCATATAATAAAAATTTGGGAAAACAAACCTTCCATCTTCTAGCTTGACAAACACAATAGGTATTATCTTCCCATAAACTAAAGCTTCTTCAACAGAACTCTCTCCAACAACAACGCCAATCACATCTAAAACAAACACTTAATAAAATTAAATAATCCAATTAAATCCCTAGCACACTATAAATAATATTAAGCATAGTTATATACATGCCAGGTAGGCCATGCTCTTCAGCTGCTCAAAAGTGACAAACTCAAAGAAATGATCAGGAAAATTTGGGATACTTTCACTAACTTTGGTGAGAATAGTCGTCACGTAGAACATAACCATATGTTTACCCGAAATTACAATGCGATATATCGCCTTATTTGGTACAACGAAGAAGTTTTGGATAAGGTATATTTCACCTTCATGGAGGTCAGTCCGAAAATGAGCAGAAAAACTAGACTTTATAGGACCATGGATTGCTTGACCCTATAGGAAGTTACAAACTTTAGAGAAAAAATTAGTAAGAAGATATGAAAATCCAAATCAACAAACAAGAATAATATTTTAACGACATATCTTCTCATCAATAAGCAGTATATCCAAACTAATGGGTTGTTTGTTCTTACACGAATTCAAGACATCCCAAACTTAAAGAACTCCAACTTTAATCTTCCAGTCATCTTTATTAGGACTTAGCATAGCAAGTAGACTATATGCATCAAACAATTCAATAGTTTTCTCCTTGTTTTCATAATAATCACATTACAAACAATATAAAATTGGAAGACACTTCAACAAATCTCAGATATAGCTTTAAAAAGGATATAAATGTATTGCCAACAGAAGAATAAAAAACAAACATTGACTTTGTTACCACAAATAAAAAAACTCCAAAAGATCAATGTACGATAGTAATGAACATACCTCAACAAATCTTAGATATAGCTTCAAAAAAGAGAGATATATATATTGTCATCAAAGGAACAAGAAACAAACATTGGCTTTGTTATCGAAAATAAAACAAACATTAAAAGTAATCCATACAAAAAGACTCCAAATTAACAAAAGAATTTTAAAAAATAAAATGCCCAAAAGATCCATCAATTTAACATAAAACAGGAAACACTACTTCTTTTGCTTCCCAAATGACAACATAAAACATATCATTAAGAAAGAGTCAATTCATTGAAGATAAAATAATCATAAATTAACAACCGCAATTCTGAAAACAAACCTTGACATTTATCACTGTAATTAAATAAAAAGTTAAATTTAATCGATTCCAGAATTTTGAAATAAAGGAATATAGTCAATAAACTGATAAACTCAAACAAATCGAAAGATATCTTTTTTTTCTTCTTTTAATAACAAAAAGACACATCATTAATTGAAAACCAAAGATCAATTTATTCACATATGATATAAAGTGAAATTATCATAAAACTATAAAAAAAAAAATTTCTTTATAATCGCAACTAACTTTTTACAATTTGTTATATTAATATGATGTTAGATATATATGATATTTCTAATTCAATACTTCTTGTACTAAAAAACAATGTTTAAGTATTTTTTTTAAACTGATTTTTTTTTTCACTTTTGTGAGTTAATAATTGATTAAGCATAAAAAATCGACCAACCAAGTAATTATCAATTAAAAATTTCTTACAACGTGACCAATAACGATTATTTGCATAAATTATTTATTTATGTTACTATAGAATTCACAACGCGGTTATCGTGTAAAATAGTGTTTTTTAGACTTTATAAATTTCATAAAAAAAATAAAATTACCATTGCTACTATAGTTAAGTGAAGTAAAAAGAGAATAATGGTATAAAATTATATTCAGTTCTTATTCTGCTAAACTATTTTTATCTGATCTAGTAACAAACTTACAATGACTATTTTTCAAATATGTTAAAAAAAACTTAGCATTCAGACTGATGTGGTTCAAAATACGCCGACCCAGTGAACTCTCAGGCCCAACAAAGTGCTCCGACCCAGCCAACTCTCCGGCCCAGTCAACTCTCCGGCCCAATAAAAACTCTGACCCGATGAAAAACAGCTCAATAAACCTACACATGGGCCCAGATATCACCTACAGGGCAACAACACATGTCGTGCCCCCTCAGTATGATAAGGCATACATTGAACGAACAGGTCATACCTTCGCCACGTCAAAGCATGGTTAGCAACCCTAACCCCTCTGTAACACGTTATCACCCTAACACACTCAACGCCTTGAGACACGCCATTAGAACCTAACCTCTGCAAGCAGAAATGGTATGGGCAAACCCATACCCCCCACATGGGACACACCAACTCAGGGAACTATAAGAAGGCAGAGGTATGAAGTTCATTTCCAAGTTTACACACACTTTTGTTTCTATACGTTTGAATTACTTTAAGCTTAAGCACTCGGTTTCGCCCTACCTTAAGTTTTAACTTGACCATCAAAGTGCCCTCGGAGGTCTCCCCCTCCCCTCCTTCCAAGGGTCTTTAGTTCACCACAGTTGTTTGTGCTGGCCACGTCAGCACTCAGGCCACGTCAGTGACCAGGCCACGCTAGCACCCACTATTTTTTAGCTTCAACAGATTGGCGCCGTCTGTGGGAAACCACAATCTCTCGCTATAGTAAAAATGAAGAATAACTAAAGAACTCATTTGTCACGATGCCACCGAGAGGCAGTACCAGGAGGACCGACAAGGAAGCCCCAACAGCATGCTCGACTTCTATCCGAGGCAGCGCTTGCAGCCAATAATCTGGACCTAGGTTCCCTGCAATCCTCGAGCATGCCACCCCCGGATCGAGCAGAAGGCCCCCTGCTAGAGAGCAGTGCCCTCATCTCTCCGGAATCAACTCTCCTAATTACAAGGAAGCGGTTGCACGTCTCCAGGCCCCAAGAACTCAAGCTCAGTTCCAGGAGCTCTCCAGGATGATAGCCGACCTAGCGGCCCATGTTCAGGGAGAAAGTCAACAACTTTCCTTCTCTCCTCACCAAGCTTATGAGCAAGCAGAGTCATCCGACAGAGGTGACCCAACCTATGACCAGCCCTTTACTGAGCCCTCGCTGCGCTGCAGCCGATCCAATGAGAGCTCCTCCTCAAAAAGCAACTTCAATTTGGACAGATAGTTTGAGGAAATGGAAGAAAAAATAAATTTGGCCCTGAGACACAAAAATCTCAGTATCATTGATGAACTTAGCATTCAAGACCCTCCATTCACAGAAGATGTTCTCGAAAATCCACTTCCACCAAACTTCAGAATGTCACAAGTCAGAATGTACGACGGCTCCACGGATCCCCTAGACCACCTATAGCGCTACAAAACAACTATGATGCTGCACCGATATCCCGACCCTGTCATGTGTCACACCTTCCCCTTAACTCTCTAGAAGGCCGCAGGTACTTGGTACTCGCGTTTGAAACTAGGAAGTATCAGCAATTTCAAATAACTCAGTTACGTCTTCGCCTCATATTTCTTCAACAGTAAGGGGCCAAAAAAGACTTCGGAAAGCCTCATTATTCAGCATCGAGGGGAAAGTCTCCGGGCCTACATATCCCGGTTCAATACCGCAGCATAGGAAATCCCTGACCTTGACCCAAAAGTCCAAGTAATGGCGTTTAAGAATAGATTGAGGTCTGGAATCTTTAGCTCCAAACTTACTCGGTGCCCGCCTAAATTCATGAATGAGATCTTGGCCCGAGCTGAAAAGTACATGCTGGCAGAGAACGACCAAGCCTTTAGAAGAGAGAGAGAGGGAGAAACAGAGAAGAAGATGAAGGACCCCGACCCTTAAAGGGGAGCGGTCAAGAAGCCCCACTAGGAGAACAGGTACAGACCCCACCCCCGAGTCGACAGCTTCATTCCCCTGAATGAAACTAGCACCAACGTCCTTATGCAGCTTCAAAACAAGTCTGTTCTCTAATGGCCACTTAGGAAGCCACACCTTGGTGGGGATCAGAGACGATGGTGCCAGTTCCACAAGAACTACGGCCATGATATCAAGGAATGCCACGACCTGAAGGAGCAAATAGAGGGCCTCATTAGCCGAGGATATTTAAAGGAGTTTACGGGGTCTCGGAGAGAGGATGCACCCGCCCAATCCAGGAGAGACGTTGGGCATCATTATCCCCTCCAGTCAAAATGACAGGACCTTTGAAGAGACTCCAGGACTGAGCCGGAAGAGCTTAGTCAGAAAAAGCAAGAGGTGGCCACCACCACCCAAATCATCAAGACAATTTACGGAGGCCCAGCTGCTGGAGATGGTTCAAGCCAGAGCAGTAAAACGTATGCTAGGGCTGTAGCCTCCGTCAGTGGCCCTCACAAGAGAAAAAATGACAGAGCTAGTAATCTCTTTTACAGAAGATGACCTGGAAGAAGTGCAAACTCCTCACGATGATGCAGTGATAGTTTCTCTCTTAGTAGCGAACCATGAGGTACAACGCGTCCTGATTGACAATGGAATGTCAGCAAACATATTATTCTATGATGTTTTTCAATGCATGGAGCTAAACGATGGGCACTTAGAGCCAGCCTCGGCCCCCCTCTATGGTTTCGGTGGATCTCTAGTGTTCGCCAAGGGGAGCATAGTCCTTCCAGTTACTGCAAGAACAGCGCCAAGGATATCCACAGTGATCATTAGCCGACCTACCCTCAATAAGCTGAGAGCCGTTGTCTCCACCTATCACGTAAAGGTCAAATTCCCCATCAGTGAGCGTGTGGGAGTGATCAGAGGAGATCAGAAGGTTTCTCGAGCCTGCTATCTGAATGCTGTCAATAAAGGAAAAAAGACTGAGGCCTTGCCCCTTGAGGTGGAAGATCTCAATGACGAGATGAAGACTCCAAGAAGATGACTTGTAGAGGAGCTAATTTCAGTACCCCTCGGAGAGGACCCCACCCGAACCGTCCAGATAGGCGCAAACCTCCCTGAAGAGCACAGGACAGAGCTCATCTCCCTCCTTCAGAAGAACAAGGACCTGTTCGCCTGGTCAGCATCAGACATACTGGGGATCAATCTTGAAACCATTGAGCACCATCTGAATATGGACCAGAAATGCAAGCCAGTTATTCAAAAGAAGAGGACCTTAGCCCCAAAACGCCAGGTTGTTATCAACTTAGAGGTAAATAAATTGCTGGAAGCCGACTTCTTCCGAAAGGCAAGTTACCCCGAGTGGGTGTCTAATGTAGTGATTGTTCGGAAAGCTAGTGGCAAGTGGCGTATTTGTATCGACTTCACCAATTTAAATAAAAGTCCGCCCTAAGAATAGTTTTCCTTTCCCTCGGGTTAACCAGATGGTGGACGCCACCTCAGGGCATGAACTCTTTTTTTTCATGGACGCGTACTCCGGCTACAATCAGATATTCATGCATAAATCGAACCAAGACAAGACCGCCTTTGTCACTGATCGAGAGCTATACTGCTACAAGGTCAAGCCCTTCGAGCTCAAGAACGCCGGGGCAACATATCAGAGGTTGGTGAACAAAATCTTCAAAGAACAGATAGGGCGGAATATGAAAGTCTATGTAGATGACATGCTGCTTAAAAGCACAAAGGCATGAAACCATATTTCCGACTTAGAAGAGGCATTCGAAGTACTGCGCAAACACAATATGAGGTTAAATCAGTCCAAGTGTGCATTCGGAGTAACAGGGGGAAAATTCCTAGGGTTCATGGTCACCCAAAGAGGAATAGAAGTCAACATGTTAAAAATAAAGGCCATCCTCGACATGACCCCTCCTAAATCCGTAAAAGAAGTCCAGCGGCTCACCGACAGAGTCGCTGCCCTGAACTGATTCATGTCCAAGTCTGCAGAAAGGTGTTTGCCTTTCTTCAAGGCTATTAAGAAGGTAAAAGACTTCTCCTGGTTCGAGAGTTGCCAGGAAGCCTTTGAAGATTTGAAAAAATATCTGAGTTCAGCCTCACTCTTAACCAAGCCGCTCTTGGATGAGGAGCTATTCTTGTATTTATCGATCGGGCAAAGCATTGTGGCCTCTGTCCTTGTCTGAGAAGAAGCAAACATCTAGAAGCCCATTTACTATGTCAGTAGAATTCTCTATGAAGCAGAGACAAGGTATCCTCCTATTGAGAAAATGGCCTACGTCCTCGTAGTAGCTGCACGGAAGCTCCGACCCTATTTTCAGACGCATACCGTCGTCCTCTTAACAGATCAGCCCCTAAGGCAGGTCTTGCATAATCCGAGTATCTTTGGGAGAATGGTGAAATGGGCAGTAGAGCTAGGAGAATTTAACATCCGCTACCGGCCCTAACAGGCAATCAAGGGCCAGACTTTGGCCAATTTCATCGTGGAGACGACCCTACCCATAGACCCAGACGAGTCTACAATAACAATAACCAATGGACCCCTTCCAAGGTGGACCTTCCATGTAGACAGATCCTCAAATTCACTGGGAAACAGGGCAGAACTCATTCTCTGTAGTCTATAAGGCTTTGCAATCGAGTACACATTAAGGTTTGAGTTCAAGACCTCCAATAATGAGGCAGAGTACGAAACCCTCCTAGTCGGTCTGAGATTAGCCAAAGTACTGGCCATCGAGGTTCTGGATGCATTCAGTGACTCTCAACTAGTAGTAAGTCAGATAACGGGAGAGTTTGAGCCTCAGGGAGAGAAGCTCGCCCAATATCTCCAAAAAGTGAAAAAGCTCGCCGCCAACTTCAAAACATTTCGGATAACTCAGATCCCGCAAGCTGAAAACTTCAAGGCAGATGTTTTGGCCAACCTGGCCTCCTCCCAGCACCTGAAGCCAACCCAAGCTGTCTACTTGGAAAACCTCTCCGCTCTGAGTATAGACGAAGCTCCGGTCCTGCTAGTGAAAGAGGAAGAAACTTGGATGGACCCAATCTTATGATATTTAAAGAATGGCATAGTACCCGAGCAGAAAGATCAAGTTAGGAAGCTAACCTCTCGCGCCTCTCGATACACCATCATGGAAGGGTAGTTGTACAAAAAGGCTCTGACTCTGCCTTACCTAAAATGCCTCAAACCGCGGGAAGCTGGCTACGCTCTCCGAGAAGTCCATGAAGGGATATGTGGGAATCACTTGGGAGCCCAAGCCTTGGCTTTCAAGGTTCTCCGCCAAGAGTATTACTGGCCCAAAATGAAAGATGATGTTGTCAACTTACTCAAGAAATGTAAGAGCTGTCAACAGCATTCTCCGATGTCACACCGGCCTGTTAACCCTCTTGTCTCCATCACTAGTCCCCTTCCCTTTGCCATGTGGGGGATGGACATTCTTGGCTCTAACTCCACTGCTGTCAGGCAGAAGAAGTACCTCATCGTGGTCATCGATTACTTCACTAAATGGGTCTAGGCAGAGCCACTGGCCAGCATTACAGACCACCAAACCCGAAATTTAGTCTGGAAGTCATTTGTGTGCCGATTTGGGATTCCTCGAGTATTGATCACCAATAACGGAAAGTAATTTGACAGCTCCTAGTTTAAGACGTTCTGTGATGACCTCCATATCGAGCATCGGTTCTCGTCCGTTGGGTATCCGCAAGCCAATGGTCAAGCCGAAGTAACTAACAGGACGCTTCTCCAATGAATCAGAAAGAGACTTAACGAAGCAGATAAACAATGGGTTGAGCAACTCTCCAATATCCTCTGGGCTTATCGGACAACCGTACGAATGCCAATAGGAGAAACCCCATTCTTCATGACATACGGATCAAAGGCCGTCATTCTCCTTGAAACGGAGTCCCATCAGTACCTGTGCAATGCTTTGAACCAAGTAACAACGAAGAAGAATTGCGAATGAATGCTGATCTGGTCAACGAAGTCTGAGACAAAGCCCAAATCTGCCTAGCTGCCTACCAGCAGAGGGCCACTTGATACTATAACACATGGGTTCGACAAAAGGACTTCAAGCTGCATGACCTCGTCATTCAAAAGAGCGAAGTGTCATGTCCTCGCCACATGGGAAAGCTCGTTTCAAATTGGGAGGGTTCATACCGAATCCGAAGGGATTGCTGGGTTGGCACCTATGAGCTAGAGGAGTTAGATGGTAAACCCATCCCACACACTTGGAACGCGGAGAATCTCCAAAAATTTTACCAGTAAAATGTAAAGGCAAAAGGTTTAATAAAGTTTGAAGTTTGAATTCCGAAATTTTACTTAGTTAATAAAGAAGTACAAAAGTTAGGCGCTACCGCCCTTGGGTACAAAAAAAATGCAAAACCTATTCTAAGGAAGTGGGGGCCTCCTGGGCCTCAGCCTCAGCCTCACCCCCCGTTGCCTCCTGGGTATCACCCCCAACAGTACCCTAGGCCTCATCCTCCGTGACCTCCCCAACGCCAGTATCTGCCGCATCCCCTCCGACAGTAACTGCGCCTATTTCTCCTGAAAGAGCATAAAGATCGAGGCCTGAAAAATCAAACACCGGGTAAAAGGACTCGGCCTGCCTTTTGGCCTCATTGAAGCCCATCAGGATTTGGGCCCCAACCTCATCCAGCAGTTCCTCTTCTCTTTCAGCGACCTTAGCGACCACCTCCTCCATCTGGGCCCGGGCCAGGTCCTTCTCATTCCTAAGGGCGTCCTTAGCCTTGCATTGCTGGTCCCTCTCAAAGATGGCATCATCCTTGGCCTGTTCGACCGCCTCTAGGGAGAAAGACAAAGCCCGGACTAGCTCCCGGGTCTCCTCCAGCTTATACTCGATTTTTGCCAAATGATCACCCAGATCAGCACAACGTCGAGCGAGGATGCCGCCAATAACTCCAGCCTAAAATGCGAACGTTGTTAAAAGAAAAACGAGTAAACCAAAAACCAGGATAAAGCAAAGGGACGTTACCTGGGAGAAGGCGGTCTCTGCAGCCGAGAAAAGTGCTTCGAGAGGTTTTGCCGAGAGCTCCAACATATCGCAGTGAGGGATCCCTAAGATGAGGTGCTCACGTGCAACCTTCGGATAAGCGAACACTGAATCGTCACCCCTCAGCGCCCACCGTGGTATAAAGGTAACAGCTACCCCGGGTCCTCCCCTAGAGGAAGATGGCCCTGGGGGAGGAGTGGGTGCATCGGGATGTTCCCTTCCCTCTAAAACTGGAACCCTCAGAGGGCTCCCTTCAGCCATGGGCACCGGAGTCGAGGCCCGGGCCTTCTTCTACTCCTACCCTTAGTTGTCAGCCTCTGTAGCCTTCTTCATCTCTTGGGACATCTGCCTCGCCCTCTCCATAGCTTTGGCAGCCACATCCATCTCTGCACAAAAAACGAGCGTTAATAACTTGGAATAAAAAATCGAGGTTGCTACAAGACTGAAATACAAAGGGCTACCATGCTCGAGGTCTGACGGAAGGCTAAGAGGGTAGAGGTCGCCCTTGTGGAGCTCTTCGTTATCTCCAAGTACCCCAGCTTCCAAGGGCGCGACCAGCATAGCCTTCAACGTCTCCTGTTCTCGGTGTAGGAGGTGCAACCTTTTGCACTTACCAACACGCTCCAAACTCCTAGCGAGGGGGATGTCGAAGCTTTCAGCACTCTTTATAAAAAAGAAAGCCCTTTTCCACCTCTTCACAGAAGAAGACTTATACTTTAAAACCCTATTTCGCCTCCTCAAACTCACAATGACCCACCCCGTATGACCAAGACGGGCTAATTGGAAGTGCGCTTTGAACACATTCATGTTCATTACTCCTCCCACCTCCTGGCATACGACAATGAACACCAGGATCAGTTGGACGGAATTAGGCACCAATTGACTTAGCGCGATACCGAAGTATGGGAGCACCGAACAGAAGAACGGATAGAGAGGGAACCTGAGCCAGGCCTTTAGCTATTGCTCGTAAACACACAGCTCGTAAGGCACCCGGCTAGGGAGGACGTCGCAGGCCCTCTCCCCACCTTCTAGATCCTTCATATGGTAATCCATGGGGATCCTATACCTAATCCTGATCCCCACGAGCTCAAACTCCACTACTAAACTTGAAATGGAGTTCGCTTCAAACGTCCACTCCTCCCTCTCAGTATCCAAGATGTCATCCCTAATGAGCATCGACACCCGGACATCCTCCTCCCCGGATGACTCCCCATCCTCATTCTCCTCCTCACCCCCTCTCCCCAGAGTGTAGGGCACGAGGGCCAGAGCCCTATCGCGAGGGACAACCTCCAAGGAAGAGGCGTCATCGCTGGAGGAAAGCCCCATAGCCTCCTCCAACTCCCTCGAAAGATCCCTAGTTACGTCACTCTCAGACATTTTACTCACTAAAAGGTCTTTTTGGGTTGCCTCCTAGAAAAACCTAGCTCTCTCAAAATTTTTCTCTAACTATGAACTCTCAAAAAATGCAAGTGAGAAATGAAAGAAGCATGGATCCTCTTTTATAGAAGCTGGGGCAGCAGAACCGAGAGGCATTAACTCAACTCTCCCAATAAAGTGACGCGCTATTTGCTGTCACCAAGATGCCGTTTTCGTACCCGAAGGTGATAGCTGTCACCTAAACACACCCTTTTCTGTCTCCAAAGCGCGACCATTTAATGTCAACCGTCATCGTTTGTTGTGCCTGCAAAAAGGAAAACCCAGTAGGCCCAAAGTGGAGAAAAAGCCCACATACGCAAGGAGGAGGAAACCATATGAACATAATTTCTCCAAGTCTTGATCGCTCGACCGAATCTCTCCAAGTCCGAGCGTTTGAGCTACTCATCAAATGCTAGAACAGGTTCTCCAAGTCTAAGCGTTCGAGCTGCTTGTCAAACACTCGGACTCAAACGCTCGGACAGGTTCTCCAAGTCTGAGCGATTGAGTTGCTTGTCAAACGCTCGGATAAGTTCTTTAGGCCCGAGCGTTTGAGCTGCTTTGCAAACGCTCGGACAAGTTCTCCAGATCCGAGCGTTTGAGCTGCTTTTCAAACGCTTAGACTAGTTCTCCAGGACCGAGCGTTTAAGCTGCTTTGCAAACGCTCGAACAAGTTCTCCAGGTCCGAGCGTTTGGGCTGCTTGTCAAACGCTCGGACAAGTTCTCCAGGTCCGAGTGTTTGAGCTGCTTTGCAAACGCTCGGACAAGTTCTCCAAGTTCAAGTGTTTGAGCTGCTTTGCAAATGCTCGGACAAGTTCTCCAAGACCGAGCATTTGAGCTGCTTTGTAAACGCTCGGATAAGTCCAGGTCTGAGCGTTTGAGCTGCTTTGTGAACACTCGAAAAAATCCTCTAAGTCCGAGCGTTTGAGCTGCTTTGCAAACGCTCGAACCAGTTCTTCAGGACCGAGCGTTTGAGTTGCTTTGCAAATGCTTGGACAAGTTCTCCAAGTCTGAGCGTTTGAGTTGCTTTGCAAACACTCGGACAGGTTCTCCAGGTCCGAGCGTCTGAGTTGCTTTGCAAATGCTCGGACCAGTTCTCCAAGTCCGAGAGTTTGAGCTGCTTTGCGAACGTTTGGACAAGTTCCCCGAATCCGAGCATTGTGAGACAGTTGTCAAACGCTTTGCCAAGACTTCTCCTAGTTTAAGCATTTGAAACTTCTCCCAGATTTCGCCCAAAATCAGGTTCATTTCATTGAAATAAGTGTAAAAAACAATGATATCATGCAAGGCAAAGATTGAAAGAAGAAGCATCTTATTAATAAAGGTTACAAACTAACAACCTCGAAGTATAAAGAAAATAGGGCCCTAACGGCCTCGAAGTACAAAGGAAAAACCAAGGCTTCCAGCTTTTTAGGCAGTCCAGTACACGGGTTGCCCCAGCCTCTTGGTCTTCCATGGGCTCCCTCCTAAGCCTGAAAGCTTCTTCCTGCCATGAGCAGCCCCAGGCCCAGGGTACCTCTTCAACCACTCTCACTCGGAATCTGGAAGAGATTCTTGCCCCAGCTCGGAATCTGAAAGAGGTCCTGGCTCCCGATTAAAATCAGGAAGAGGTCCTTGCCCATTGGGCAACATCCCCTCTCCAGAGTAGGCCCTTCCTCCCTCCTGAGTTCCATAAATTCCTCAAGGAACTGCTGACTCCCTTCCCTCTCCGGGATCACTACCATCAGAATTTTCTAAATCAGTGCGTAACCTCTCAGTTAGAAAGATAGGCCAAACTTCTCTCAACTCTTAAAAAAACTAAACTCATTTTAGTTTAATAGAAAAGATAACAGAACCCCTTTTTTATAAGAAGGGAAAACACGTCCAATGAGGGAATTTAATGCAAACGCAGAAAAATAGGAGACCTTTAAGATTTCAAGGCCACTCACGCTTCTCCAAACGACTTTTCGCTTCTCGAGGATGACGAACCTATTCCTAAGGTCATCCATTTAACGTGAGTTTGACTCACGTGCCCCCAGACTACTGCGTGCATCCTCAGCTCCATTCACGCCCAGCTCGATCCTTCATTAAAACCCCGTGCCACACAATACTTCCTTAAGCACATAAAAGTACTCAAGGAACTCTCAGGCCCAACAAAGTACTCCGACCCAGTGAACTCTCCGGCCCAATAAAAACTCTGGCCCGATGAAGAACGACCCAATAAACCTACACATGGACCCGGATATCACCTACAGGGCAACAACACGTGTCGTGCTCCCTCAGCATGCTAAGGCATACGTGGAACGGATAGGTCATACCTTCGCCACGTCAAAGCATGGTTAGCAGCCCTAACCCCTCTGTAACAAGTTATCACCCTGACACACTCAACGCCCTGAGACACGCCATTAAAACCTAACCTCTGCGAGCAGAAACGGTATGGGCAAGCCCACACCCCCCACATGGGGCACACCAACTCAAGGAACTATAAGAAGGCAGAGGTATGAAGTTCATTTCCAAGATTTACACACACTTCTATTTCTATACGTTTGAATTGCTTTAAGCTTAAGCGCTCGGTTTCGCCCTACCTCAAGTTCTAACTTGACCATCGGAGTGCTCTCAGAGGTCTCCCCCTCCCCTTCTTCCGAGGATCTTTAGTTCACCACTGTTGTTTGTGCAGGCCATATCAGCACTCAGGCCACGTCAGTGACCAGGCCATGCCAGCACCTAGGCCATGTCAGCACCCACAGTTTTTTGGGATCAACAAAGACTATTTGAATTAAGCTAAATCATAAATCTCGAATTCACTATGTATGACAATTAAGAAATTGTGCATAATTTTGTTCTCTCTTACCTCAAAATTCTTGACAAAAAAAGAGATACCTATTAATTACCTTAAAATCATGATTTTAATTGTGGCAAACATTATCTTAAATTATAATAAACTAAATAATTATTTACTATGTAAAAAATTAGAAAATAAAATCATTAACATTGCAATTTGATTTTGGATATTGTTAAAAAGATATTTGATTTTTCAAATAATATATTAAGATTCTTTTTAAAAAAGGATAAAAAAATTGGAAATTGAACCCACATACTCAAACTTGCCGAATCAGAAAAAAAAAAAAAACTCTTAAGGGCGAACTTTATATTTATGGATATGCACAGTATTTTCAGAGGCGAGGACGTTGGGCGATGCGTTTTGCCTCAATGAGGCGAGACGTAAGCCCCGAGGCATTGGGGTGTAAGCTTTTTGAAATGTTGAAGCGTTTTGAATAAATTAATATTAATTAAATTATAAAAATACTAAAAAATTGAAATAATATAAATTAATTAATTATCAATAAACTTTACTAACTTAAGACCTATGAATGAATATTTATCAAAATATTTTTACACAAATATCAAACAATTTGATGAACATTTTAATGACATCTGATATTAGACGTACACTATCGTTTGTTGCATATGTATCTATCAATTTAGACTATGGTCCTTCAACATAGTGGTTCCATTTGTAATGACATCCAATCAAAATGTTGAAAATTTAAAATTCTGACCTGAAAGACTGAAAATCCGGGTAAGTCTTTTGAATCTTTTGGGTTGTTTCAAAATTTTAATAAAATAATATTAATTAATTAATTAGAATAATAAAAATAATTTTAATTAATTAATTAATTTTTATCAAAGTTTAATACTTTATTAACTCTCTACAGTGTGATAATTATAATTTTATAAATATTAATATATATTTATATATAAATTATATGAAGTATAACTTATATTTCTATATTGTTGTAATTTGTAAGTGATTAATTAAATAGTTTATAATTATTATTAAGATACATAATATGTGTTATATTTTTATGAAGTGCAATAATGCCATAACAAGAGTGCTAGCTCAGTGATTAAGATTTAGGACATTTTAGATCACAGGTTCGAGCCTTAGAGAAGAAGGTTAGAATGACGTAGTTTTGGTTAAATGAGTTGATTTCATTTAACTTAAAATGAGCTCGTTCCCCTTGATTTTTTTGACCCGATTTCGGCCCGGGCGCACCCAGACCCGTTTTTTTAAAACACTGGATATGCATATGGATAGTTTAGATATTTTAACTAAAATTTAATTAAAATTGAAACATAAGAATAGAAATTTATTCAAAATAAAATTTTCCTCCTCATTTTTTCTTCTTCTTCGATCGCAAACCCCAGAACCAGAGACTGGTTGAACCACCCAAATCCAACCCACTCATGTCCTTGACCAATGGTGTCCTCATGCCCACCTCTACTGATGTCAGAGTGGATCTGATTCAAAGCTTTTGTATAAATTAAAATCTGAAAAAAAATATATATATATTTGTAAACCCACTCGCGATCACGGGGCGCAGCAGAGAGTTCTCTCTTCTCCTGTAGGCAAGCAGTGTCACATCCGTTCATCGGTGTCTCCACTGCGTCGCGAGCTCAGTAAGTTCCATTCCTTCTTTTCTCTTTTTCTTTCTTTCTCTCCTCCCTCCATCGCCACACCATCTGCTCACTTTCTCTCTCTACCAGAAAATCCAGATTTGGGTGTTCCGTACCAATCCTTGCCGCAACTCCACCGTGCCACCCACGGCTTCTTGTGTTGCTAGATTATCTCCATTTACAGTAAGACAACCTGAATTTCCTCTAATGGCAGCCATATATATATATATATATATATATATATATATATATATATGCCATAATTGTATTTTTAATTCAATTTTTGAATAATTTGATTCCTGTAAGTGATTTATTTCAATCCACCTATTAATACTGTTAAATCATTATTAATTTCATTGGTCGAACTATAACTTAGATTCAATGTTTGTTCTTCAATGCTATAAAATAGATTTGTTCAAATTAAGGTTTTAGTTGAAACTCATATATTTTCGTTTTAGTTTACATGAATTGTTTTGCTTACTGGTGAATCATGCTAAATTAATGAGAAATTAAATTGATTTTATTTTAGTTCTAAATTCTTTCCAAAGCATATGTATATGAGGACATATTCAAGATTTTATTTTATTTTTCTTTACCTCCTCATTTCAAGAAAAATATAAGAGTATAAAATTTAGGAATATGGATTTAAATGACTTATGCCCGACTATGGTTTTGTTTGGAGGTAAGAGGTGACTGAGATGAAGAAGATAGGAGAAAATAGTAGTTTGGGCATTTTAAAGAAAATTAACGGATATCATCACGGTTGTACAGCTGGCAAACGGTAAACTGGTATACGTCTAGTGGCAAAGTTACAAGTAGCTAATTTGAATATACAAACAAGCAAGGGTGGTGCTCTGTAAAGAATCTTTGTTGGGACTAATTTTGGTATAATGTGCTTTCTAAAGTATAGAAACGTGTTTTCCAAATATTGGGGACTTTTTGATCAGTCTCTATTAAGAGTCAGATTAGTATGGCAATATATTTGAGAGGCATGCATTTTTATTACCAAGAAAAGTATAATTTAAGTGAATAATGCTATTTTGTCTTTCAAGAACTTATCAAGTTATTACCAAAACTGATCAAAATTTTATTGAGATAGGATCTGTAGCGAAGAACTTATTAAGTCATGTGTTGCGAAACCAATGACTGTAAAAGGAATAACCTGCAATATGATGGTTCTTATAAGCAAATTTTGGTATTTATTTATATTCATTTACCTATAATTATAGGACAATATCTTCTATTTGACCACCATCAATTTAACAAAAAATTCATTTTTTCTTTCTTCCAATATTTGGTTCTGATTACTTCATGTTCGAGTCACTTTGGGTTCAAGTTGAGTTGGGTTCTGACACTAGTGCATAGTTGTCAAATCATGAATCGAAATCTTACTTTTTTGAATCGTGAGTGGTAAGATTCGTTTATTTTTTTTAAATGTAGTAAATAATGTTTAAACATGGAAACATAAAATTTGTTGAAAAATAAAGCATTCTAGAGTTGCATATACCAAAATATACTTTCATTAATTAATACACTTGATTTGGTAATTGATTAGATTGTTTCATTTTCTGTGAACTAAAGTTATCAAAATTCCTTGAATTCAAAGTTTCTTTTTCTATTTTAATTTTGTTATTTTGATATACTTTTCTTGGAATAAAAACAAAAGGTTTATGAAAATCTTGGCTGTACAGGCGTGCAGGGGTGGTACTAAATTATTGTTCTGAAATTGATTGATATGGAATTAGATCTACAAGTTGCACATAAAAGAAAATAGACTACTATGACCGGAGGTAAAAGAGTATCAAATGCAATTTCTGCAATCATGATGGGACAGATATGGGCCATAATACTTACGGATCATCTATCACCATATTGTAGTACATGTTATATTACTAGTTTGTATAAAGTTAGTGTTGCACTTGCATTGTGTGTGTGTATAGATACAAGATTTATTGGTTTTTGATACTGGATCTTTGAAGGGAATTGAGCAGGATGTTGTGAATTTGGCGAAGGACTTAGATTTTGTGAGTGAAATTTGTGTTGAAAGAAAAAAGAAGAGGAAGGGAGGGGAACAGTGATCTGTCCTATGTTTCCATTAGGAGTTAGGCTTCATGTGAACTGTACAGAGAAAGGGGGCCAAGGTTTTGGCCAACTGCCATTATATGGACAAAGGAGGGTAAAAGAGTGTGAGAAGTTCCTTATGCCATGTCATTACAAGACACAATGCTTACATATGTGTTGATATCATGGAATTATGGCGAATAAGACTATGGCTTAAAAAAGCTCCTTGGCAATTTAGAATCATTTAATCATTGTTGCAAATATTGTCTCTCTGTTTCCATTTGCTACAAGTTGTAACTTTTATATGGTTAATTGATGGTAGATTTGGGCATGCACCTGGGGTTCAAACTAGCGCTTATAGGGATACTGAATCATTTTTTCGTTTTCTAAGAATAATATATGCCATGATAATCTTGTAGTAAGCATGTATTCTGCATGGTTTGGCATTTATGGGTTCTTCAATTATGTATGGTTTTTATCGCTTTGTGATAGGCCAAATTCATATTCTGCTCGGAAAGTCCTATCCACTACAAGTGACTTCTGCAAACCAAACAAAATGCTTCGGAGAATTTGTAGTTAAGAATAAGAAGGAAAGCACTATTACTATGATTCTTGGTAAAGTAAAAGTAATTTGTAAATGAAATACTATGTTGACCTGTTTTGGAGAATTTGTATTTTGGAATGACCTATTATTATTGTAACTACTATCCATATACTTTGCTGAAGTAATGATCAAACAAATGAGAAACATAATATGGAAATTTATTGTGTATTAACTTTTTTATTTCTCGGGTATTTAACTTTTTCTTCAAATTAATCATATCTTTATTGGATAAGAAATTGTAAGATGTAAGAGAGAAACCTTCTTTTGTTTGTTGATATTTTCGTCACTTTTCTTCTTTAATTTTTTTAGATCTTGAAAGATGTTGAAAGGAGAATTGAACTGAAAATGGGGTAACAAAGAAAAGTGGAAGGAAAGAAAGAACGTTTTCCATGGGTTTCGTTTGGGTATCTGAAGAAATATAGAGTAGAAAACATAGTAGTAATTCATTTAAGATTAGGTAAAAGTTAGTTCCAACTACAACTTTTCATTTTTCTTTATTTGCTTCCTTTTCTTTTTGATTTTCTTTTCATGCGAGTTCTTCAAGATCTAAACACATTAGTTTAATGCTGAATGAAAAAAAAAAATCTCTGATTTTTTTAATTAAATACAAATTATTTTCGGTGTTGATTTTTTTAGATTGGTTGATGGGTTGACCCATTTCATGACCATTCAATTAATAGTTCTTTTTAGTTGGATCCATACTGGCTCGAGCTTAATTCATCCCAATTCAACCCAAAACTGAGACTAAGAATAAACCCTTTTTGTTATGTTGCCATGTCCTTTTTCTACAAAAATCTTAAAATTCTTAAGATCACGTGTGTTCCATCTCCACATCATTCATCTAAGATATGTAGGCTCTTTTCTCTTTGATTTTTTTAAAACTTATTTGGGTTAGTTGGATCTGTGAGTTCTCTTCCTGTCTCATGATTTTGGTACTTGAAAGCCCTTTTGGTTGTCAAGAAAACATAGGAAAATGCAATACAAAACCAACTTCTTGTTGTCTAGTTCCAAGAACATAAACAAAAAAAATACGCAAATTTCAACATTGAGCTTGTCTTCAGGTCAGTGTTATCATTTTGAGAGCGCCTTTTTTTCCCTATTGTTGCCTTTTATTTTCTTCCGTTTTCCAGGTAAGCAGATAGATATTAAGTTTTTTTTATAAACTTATGAAATTCTTTATCTAATAGTTTCAGACTTTCAGTATCATTTCTTCCCCCCCCTCTCTGAACTGGTTGTTATTATATTGGAAGCATTCTTCTTACTTTTATTCTCTAAGAATTGAAAATATATGCATGCATTTTGTTTTCTTGCCCCCTTGAATCTAATTAATTTAGTTTGGAACTTGGTTTAATATTCAAAAACATAAAATCATTTTGAAAATTAGTTGAATTTCAATATGGCATTATAGCTAACCTTAGTTTTTCATTTCTCCTCTTTCAGCAATGAAGTCGATAGATTTCCGTTCCTTGCTCATATTCTCTGCGCTTTTTCGTGTCATCTTGATTGCCTATGGAGAATGGCAAGATTCTCATATGAAGGTTCGATATACAGATGTTGATTACCTTGTCTTTTCTGATGCTGCTGCTTTAATGGCATCGGGGAAATCCCCTTACAAGAGAACCACATACCGGTATTCGCCTTTGCTTGCACTTCTTTTAATTCCAAATTCGATCATTCATCGCTCATGGGGAAAGTTTCTTTTCTCAGCTTCTGGTACGGAATGATTACCTTATCTACCAAATATAATTTGGTTATTTGGAATTTTTATTTCATTTTACTTTTGAATGG
This sequence comes from Bretschneidera sinensis, assembly GCA_023935145.1. Taxonomy (NCBI): domain Eukaryota; kingdom Viridiplantae; phylum Streptophyta; class Magnoliopsida; order Brassicales; family Akaniaceae; genus Bretschneidera; species Bretschneidera sinensis. The sequence goes on from CM043698.1 coordinate 92,363,754, forward strand.
TGTGTTTCTATGATTGGTTCTTATCTTAGAGGAGTATCAGTTATGTTTCTCTCTTTTCGGTTATGAGAACTGATGTTTTTGAAAATGAGAAAAGGGACCAAAAAAAAGCTTTTTGTTATTTCATGGCTCAAAATAGGTTTGATAATTGTAACGGTGAAATAATGACGTGTGAAAACAATAAAACGTCTTAAAAAACAGGGTTGTTTTGAAAACAGTTCTTAAGGAAATTGTTCATGGGAGCAGTGAACAGAGATAGAAAACAGTTTTTTGTTGTTCAGAATGGATTTTTTTTTTTTGAGAACAGACAATGCAAAACAGGTGGTTTCTGTCTGTGCTCGTTTTTTGTTTTCTCGGTTTCTCCTTTCAGCATTCCCTGATAGGTATTTAGTATATCAGATGTGAGCTTTGTGTTATCTATCTAATGAAATATTTTTCAAAGATGTTGGTTTCCACGTTGAAAGATCTGTATGGAAATGTCTGAGAGGTCGATGAAGGGGCTAATATATAATTAATAAATTAATTGTGTATTAGATAGCAAGCTAGCTTCAGATTGTTATTTCTTTTTCTTTGTTGCTTGATATGCAATTCTTTGTTCTATGTATGATGAGTCACATCCTCAACTTATTTTTAACTTAAGCTCTAAATACCCAAACACTAAACTACTTAAAGCATCGTCAATTAAAGTACCTACTTATCATTTAAGACATAAGTGGTTGAGCATCAACAATCTCAAACGAAGGCATAGTACATGCATTATGGCCAGATTTGACTTGTGATGTATCTTATTTATCAGAGCTAAAGTGATGACTTGGCAAGGAAGGCTAAAATCTATACTAATTTGTAATTTTGGGTTTTTAGGTTAATTATCTTGTAATTGTAATTTTCTTGGGAATCAACTTATGTTTAAGAAATTAGGGATTTTATGGTTTGATTTTATTTCCTTGTTTTGTTATTTGTGATGCCTATATAAGAGCACCTCTATTAGGGCTTAATTAGACTTTGAGTTTGAGAATAACTTACAGTTTTGGCTTTTCTTATCCTTTTATCTTTCCTCTCTCTTGATCTGCTTTTCTCTTCCCCTGATTCTTCTCTCTCTTTCCCCTATTGCCTCTTGGCCTATTTCTTTGTTCATCTCCTGTCTTTTCTTATCGTCATTTATCGTTCTCTCTATATTATCTTCCACTTTCCCTTCGTTCTTTTTCTTCTTCTCTTGTTACTATTCTACGAATCTACATCATAAAGATTATCTTATGTTTCTAATAGTACATCAGTAGAAGTTGATAATTCATATCTTTCTCAAGGATCTCATTAGTTCATTTTGAGTCCTGTGTTGTTTATTAGTATGTTACTTTAATACTTCTTGTTGAACATCATGCCCTAGAAATAAAATTAACTAGTCATGTATCCTGTGTCATGCACAGATGCTTTCACGAAAGTTATTTGTTTTAAAACTTTCTAGTTAAAATGTTAAAAAATGTTGAAAGAAAATCTCAATGGTATACATAAATCATCTATTTTTTGAATATAAAGAAAAAAAGAAAATTTTATTTTTTGTTATAGTTATTGTAAAGAATGTACTATCACATAAATTTAATTGTTAGTTATCTAATTCAAGTTAGTTTACTTCTTAATTAAACTTAATTGTATTTTTTTATTTTCTATCCAAAAAATGTATGCTTTATTTTGAGTTTTTTTTTATAGATTGAATTTTATTATTTTCCAGTCTTTGTAGTTAGGAAAAGAAAGAGCACACATTGTGGAAGCTGAAGGCTTCTGTTTTTAGGCTACCATAATACATATATATGAATAGATAGTAAAGGAAGTTTTATAATGTTATTACAAAGTAAGTACAATGGTGACAGGATTTTTGTGATTTTAAGCGCTGATTTGTATGTTTATCAATTTGACATTATAGATTTGCTGGTGGGGTTTTTTGTACGCACCATTTTGAAGCAACGTAAGGTGCCTGAGGATCTATGTGCATATTCTGTAATGGTATGGCTATTCAATCCGTTTACCTTCACCATTGGAACCCGTGGGAATTGTGAGCCCATTGTTTGTGCCATGATTTTGTGGATCATTATCTGTCTTATGAATGGTATATTTCTACTTCTATATTTAAATTTTCAAAGAACATATTGTTGCAAGAGTTTCTTTAGAGATGCTAGCTTATTACTTGTGGTTAATACATTGAATGATACTTCAGAAGTGGGTTGTAGAGTGATCTTCATGTATTGATTCACTTTCCATCAAGGTTCACACATGTCTTGATTCAATTTCCTTCAATACATTTAGAAAGGGCTTTCCCTAATCTCATGTATCTCTCTCAGCTAATGGTTAATACATTGAATGATGCTTCAGAACTGGTTAATACATTGAAGATATTGATGTATTGAATCAATACAGATGGAAAGTGAATCAATACATGAAGATATTGCTAGGGAAAGCCTTTTTTTTCTAGCAGATGTTACATGGACTCTTCATGTATTGATTCACTTTCCATCAAGTTAATACTGTTTAAACATCTGCTAGGAGTTTAGTGGCAGTAAATTATTATGCAGTTAACTTAATTCTAGATGCAACATATGTGCTGTTTTGCATGATTCCATGTGAAATGTGAAATTATGGGATCTAGAAAATGTGAAAGGATTCGATTAAATGAGAAAAGAGAAGAATAGGAAGAGATGATGTGGTTTGGCCTCTGGGCCTATGTCCACGACACAACCCAAATGGCTGCATGTTTCCTGATAAATTCAAATAGTAAACAAGATGATGAGACATCAAATACATATATAGGTGGAAATATAAGATAATATTGTAATAATCAATAAAATATTTGATTGACAGGAAATCATCTTTATATCATAGGAATTTGGCACTTTCATATTGAAGTTGATTTGATTGAGTAATATGTTGGGTGATTGGTAACTTTAATCCTCAGTACTCCCCTTCAAGTTGGTGCAAAGTAATCCTGATTAAAGTGCCCAACTTGGATATATAAATGATGATTGCAAGAGAAAATATTGGTGCGATCTCAAACACATGACTGCACTGTGAAAAAAATTGCTTTTTAGAGCACAAATGATTCTATAGTGAAAGAAAAAAGAATCAATTTTGACAAAATAAACTCCCTTGGAAGATGTCACAAACAACCTTGGTGACAGAATGTTTCACTATATTGTAAGGTGATGGAGAGTGTATTTTCAGAACAGCTTGAAGCATTATCTAGTCAACCCTCTCTAATACTATGATAAAATTTAAAACATGAAAGGATAAAGTAGGTGAGGGAAGGAAGGAATTAAGAATAGATTTGCTTGGTTCAATCATTTTGCCTACATCCCTGATGCACAAAACCCAAAGGACTACATCTTTCTCATTAACTTGAATAATTAACAAGATATCACAGACTATATAGATGGAAATACAAGGTAACATGGTTAGAAAATAATCAAATATTTGATTGATAGAATATCATATTTAGATAAATTAAACTTTGGAAATTTGAGTTTATTTGATTTTAAATTTTGCAAAATATAATTATTCTAGAAGCTTTACAGTGGGGGCTCCCATACCTGTTTTTTTTAAATATATATATAGTAGTGTATTTTAATTTAAACCAACTGAGTTCTATGATTGGTTACAGGGTATATTCTTTTTTTTTTTTATTTTTTTTTTATGTAGGACAAATAGCTTTATTCAATGTAATTGTGAAATTCCATATAATGGCATTGAACTCTGTTGATGCTATTTATGTTTTCGGGTTTGCAGGTAATGTGTTGCAAGCTGCATTTTGGTATGGACTTGTTGTGCATTTCAGAATTTATCCAATAATATATGCAATTCCAATCATCCTGGTTTTGAATCTGCACTTCTTCCAATCTAATCGGAAGCCTCTACTTAAGAATTGGAGCTCTGGTCATGGAAAGACTCCTAACAGTTGTACAGAAGTGACTGATTGTTGTGATGTGTGGATTACATTGGGAAGCATATTTACAAGAGAGAGAATTATGTTTGCGCTACTCTCTGGGGGTGTTTTCTTCTCTTGTACTGCTCTTTTCTTCTATTTATATGGATGGGAATTCCTACATGAAGCACTGCTGTACCATCTAACTCGTACAGATCCGAGACACAATTTTTCAATTTATTTCTATCACATCTATCTCCATTATGAACATGATTTCTCAGTGGTCGAAAAACTCATCTCTTTTTTGCCTCAACTTATAGTACAACTGGTTCTGATTTTATGCTTTGCACAAGATCTGCCATTCTGCTTCTTTGTGCAGACAGTGGCATTTGTAGCTTTCAATAAGGTTTGTTAATCCATTATTGCTTGTTGTTTGGCACTTTGACTGATCCTTGAAATTCTACTTTCTATTCGCATAGCTTCATATTAGAGACAAAGCCATATATAACTTTTTCTTTCGTGTAAAATGTCTGAATATATATGCAGTCGTCTGCATTATACTCATTTCATCTCTATGCTTCCTCCCGCTTTGAAAGTGTCTTTCCTTATTATATGAAAATAATTATTTGATATCATGTTTCATTCTATTAAGGATGCTGCATTTATTCATCTGACAGGTAATGACAGCGCAGTACTTCGTGTGGTTCTTTTGCTTGTTGCCTCTGATACTGCCCTGGAGTAATATGAAGCTTAAATGGAAAGGGTTATGTTGCATTCTATTATGGATGGGAGCTCAAACGCATTGGTTGATGTGGGGTTATCTGCTTGAGTTCAAGGGTAAGAATGTCTTCCTACAGCTTTGGATGGCAAGCTTGTTGTTCTTGGCTGCTAACACTTTCATCCTGCTCATGATTATCTGGCACCATAAATTATCTCCAGTATTTAAACGGTATGAGCATGCAAACTCCAAGAATGCTGCCAAACATGAGTGAGAAAATGAGTTTTAACTTTTAACATAGGTCAGAGAGGACCTTGACACTTCTTGAACCATGTTTCGACTTTTTTGTTTTGTTTTGCTTTTTTTTTCTTTTTTTTTGGTTGAAGTTTTGACTGCACTAATGCAGTGCCAAATTGAAGAATGCAAGTATTCTGATTTGTTTATATTTTATATATAAGGGGCTGTTTGGTTTGGGGTATAAAGGTGGGATAGGACTAAATTAGTCCCACATGAACAGTTTTAATCCCATGTTTAATTTGAGGGTTTGATTGCTCACGTGGGATTAGGGTGGGACAAAAATATTCCTAATCCCATGGATTCTGTCTCACCCACCTTGGGTACAGACCTAATCCACCAGTTGTGACTAATTTTTTTTTTCACATACTATTTTACCCTTCTTTCTTCTTCTTTTTCCTCTCCTCTTCTCCAACAAGTTTTTGGTGAAATTCCAACAAATTCAATACCCTTTCTTTTTTCTCTCTACCATTTTTAGGTGAATATCAGGCGGCACCACCCACACTATCAACATAAGGAGTATCTCACGATCAAAACCTCAAAGTTTTGTCAAGATCTGTTGCCGCCAGTCATCGTCATCGGAAAATCACTCTATCAGAATCCAATTGCACCATTCGGTTTGGAATTTTTCGATCTATTCGAATTTGGTGTTCGTTCGTTGAGATTTCATCGAAAAACAGTCGAAAATCATCAAATCATCGTAACTTTCATCATTGTCGATTTATTTTTTCGGTGATTTTTAGCTTGAGTCTATCATCATTGAACTTGTTTTGAACTGACGACTATAACTCTTGAAAGAAGATGGAAGAGGAAAAGAAATAAGATGAAGGAGGAAGAAGGAAAAAAAACTCTCTTTGTCATGAAAGAGAGGAGGGAAGAGAAAAATGAAAGCTTGCCATTGAGACATACAAGCAAATTTCTGGATTGCAAAATTTTTCACTGACCAACTCTAACTCCAAACATTTAAAAAAAAATACAAGTCTTCACCTCGGGATTTTAAGTCAAATTTGGATATTTTTTCTATCAAGGCTAAGTTATATATATATATAAAGAATTTATAATAAAAATAAGAAAAGTAATTTAATATTTATATTTGTTATTTTCTAAATCAATCATAGAATTAAAAAAGTCTTACTTTAATTCTTTTTAGTTCTATTTCACTATAATTTTAATCTTGTTTCACTTAAATTTTGTCCCTAAGTAAAACTGATCTTGAATGTTCAGTATCAGAATTTCTTGTACAAATTGATGGCTCATTGAGAGAAAGAGGTATGCGAGTAGAGATCTTTCTTTCAGAGTAGTTGCAAATCTTCCTTGAAGCCTTGTGCATGATATAGAATAAATATCTCTTGAGCGATTCGTAAACAGTTGTGTACCGCAATGTATCATAATTATCTTCTAATCATCAAAATCTGCATCGTTGTCATCCTTAGTCTAATAATTGCGCTTTGGTGCAAGGGTACGAATCCCTCCGCATCTTGTTATATTAACTATAACTATACCTTTTTTTGAACTTCAAATTAAGTGTTTTGCCACAAAATGTTCTATCTACTCATTATTTTCACGTTTTCTTTTGGGAAAATTATAAATTCATTCTTAGGTTAGTATCCATTCTTTTAATTCGGAAGTTAACGACAATTAGTCAATGACAAATTTGTAAGATGCACGCTAATCTTTTGGAATTGATTGTTCAAATTACAAATTAAAAAAAATGAGTTGTAATTATGAATAAATCTTATAAACGAATTTGTAATTTACGTTTTTCTTTTAACTAAATGACCTTTATATATATTACATTTCCACTCTTTCAATTTTCTTTATCTCTATTCGTGTCTTCATAAGTTATTTTTGATTGTATGAGAAGAATAAAAGCTCACGTTAGGTCCTCTTAGCACAAAATTTAGGCTTTACTTGTATAATAATAATCCCCCCTTTTTATATTTTATAAAGCAGAGAGTGAAGGTTTTGAACTTGAGACTTTAAAAGGAGAAGTGTGGTTATCGTTTCTGGTCCCCAAATGTCCTCATAGTTCACATTCTCCCTACTTTCACTGAAAGGAACTAATCGACAATATATACAATAATAAGAGTGTTTCTAAAGTCAAACAGCAGTTAAATTGAACCTTCTCCTTGGGCTCTCTCTTTAAAAGTTCCATCTCCGGTGCTAATCCCTGCGGCACTTCCATCATCACCTTTACCTTCAGTGCACAACATCCTTTTCTGCCATGCCCCTCGACCATAATTTTCCTATCTGAACAGACAACCTCCATTGCAAGCTCCAATCTCCTCTCCATAAACTCTGAATTCTCCTTCCAAACCTCCCCATTCGTATATACCTCCTTCTTCCAAATTGGAACAGATGCCTTTAACTCATCAATCAAAAACTTGCAAGCATTGAGGGCATCAGCACGATGATCTGCAGATACTGCAATGAACACACTACTTTCTCCTACTAGAACTGGGCCTAGGCGGTGTACGACTGCAATTGAATGAAGGTTCCAATGTGACCGCGCTGTTGAACAGATGGATTTTATCTGTTGTGTTGCCATTGGTACATATCCTGTATACCTTAGCTCCAGGACCGTTTTGCCTTCAACGGTGTCTCGGGTGGTACCTAAGAATGTCGCTATGGCACCGGCTTGTGGGGCACTCACATAATTTATGTACTTGGCGATTTCAATCTGGTAATTCTCTTCTAAGATTTCAACCAGATTTTTCTCCTCAGTAGCCATCTGTTTTTGATACCTTTGTAAGTTGTAACTATCTTGAGCTGTGCAGACTTGAGCAACTCGTGTAGTCAAACTACCCTTTGTTAAGAAAAGGGTAGTCTTCCCATCAGTACAAATCTAATATCACCTGAGAAAAATATCAGATTGAGTCGCTTAAATAGATTCATGGTGGCACTGAAAAGGTCAAAAGTTGGACTTAATAATGAGTAGAAAAGGTTGACCGTCAACCATACCAAGAAAAATCAGAAGGCCCGACTTCTGCATGTTGTCTGGAACCACCCTCCTTACTAATCTTTTGCTGCCTGATCAAAATTTTTAAGCAACATGGTCATTAACAACCAAAGCAAATTATTTGGGAGAGGGAGCAACCAGAGAGCAAATATAAAAGCTTCACTTTACGATTTATCAATAAAGAAAAGGGCTTCATTTACAAATGCTACCTGCTTCAGGACATTAAATAAATGTGCAAATTAAATGTGACCAAAGCATTGCATTTACTGATAGCCAACAATACTTGCTCAAGTTTTCCACCATGCATAAGAATTTAAACAACTGTGAAATGCATTAATAAATAAATAATAAAAACCACTGCCAAACTTTTAATGAAGTGATATCTGCATAGTTATCACAATCACTGGACATGAACCGGCCAAGATAACGGTTCACTGGTTCATTGGTCCAACCAATGGATCAATGGTTGAACTGATCGTTTATTAGAAATATTTAAAAAAATATATGGATCATTTTAGTTATATTATAATAATTTCAATTATATTTATATCAATTATCAAGTACCTGTACATATAAAAGATCCCTAGATAAGAGGGCTATTGTTATGTAGCTACTCATGCATATCTGCACATAACAGTACCACATAGCCAAAGAAGAACAGGCGAATCCATGTGAAATAATTATTTCAAGATTAGTAACGCCATTGAGTTTATACATCAAAATCTATAATCAACCTCCAAAATATATAAAAACAAAAGCTGCACTCAATTAAGCTCTTTATCAATGAAGTCACCACAACGTTGTAGCATGTGAAACATGTAAAACAAGTGGCTTCCTTGAGAAGGCCTTTATTAGAAGAAAGTTAGAAGTATTGAAAAAAACAGTCAGAGTTGGGCAATCAAAGGAAGGGAATCATGAAAACTAATGACTTGAATTTCTTTCAGCTTCATTTAAGTCACATCTTTCTAATGTAACTTTTGTGACAACCCCAACAACAAATTTGTTCTACCAGTGAACATTATAACATAGAAAATCCTCTAAATACAGAAATTTTAGTGCTATTAAACATAGAAAATCCTATAACCACAGTAATTCATATTAACCCAAAGAACTTATGAACCAGAGGAGCCATGAACCAAAGAAACTAAAAAACTAAAAAGACAACACACTAACAGGTTGAAGGAGCTCACCGGTGAGAAATCCGTTGGAGAACAGCACCGCGGTGCAAAGACGCGAGATGGGGCCTTTTCCTATAAACGAAAATGAAGCAGAGAGCAGCCCCAAATTGCTAAACTCTCTCTATCTTATTTTTTGTTTGAATAGAAAATTAAGGATTTCCTAGGAAATGACAACCATACCCTTACTTAGACTAAAGATAAAATAATGTGTTCTTTCGTTAAATTGTCAGTTAAGTAATTTACACAAAAACCAGTCAGTTTTACTGGTTCACATGGTTCAAAGTGAACCGGCCGGTTTTTACCAGTCAGATTACACATCCGGTCTTTTAAGACAACCAGATCAGGCTGGCCTCCTGTACACGGTCGAACCAGTCAGGGGCCAGTTCAGTCCTATTCTGATAACTATGGGTAGTTGGATTTAAAATGCCCAGAAGTGATTATTGCTGGTACAGTAAGACCTCAGTAATAATTTAACATGATCTATGTACAATGTCTAGGACCATCAACAAAAACACTCTTCCTTTAATTTGAGATATATTTACCGGTAACCAAGAAATGCAAATACTGTTTTTCATTTGTTTTTTGTTGCTAAAAATCATGAGAGCTAAACACCAGAGTCAGTGTATGTTTATAGTTTCCCTACTTATACCCAAGGTTAAAACTAAATATTTGTCTCTTTCATGTGGAATTCATGCTCAAGAGAAGCAATTACTCGAGATTATCATCACAAACATTTAATTTACAATTGCACTTCCGGATAAATGAAAGAATGCTTCAATAAGCAGCCAAATACAGCAACTTCAAGCTATACCTGAAAGAATACAAAAAAAAATGGCCTAAAGTTAGAATTTCACAGTGTCGATAAGGACATTGCAAAGCTGTGCTTGATTTAAACGGTTTAGTCCAGTTAATAATGGTAATAACTTCACCCATGGATGAAAAACCATTTTCTTCCTTCTCTGAGATACTTATAAATAGACAAAGGATCAACGATAACAAGAAACGGTACTCCAGAAACCCTGAACTACAGAAAAATGATTCTCTTGATGCAGTATCAAGAAACCAAGTCTCAGTGATGCTATTGCTTACTATTATATTTGAGGTATAATAAGAACATTCCCCAAATCAAAATAATTTTATAGAAAAAGAAAAATAAACAATAATGTAGCGGGTAAAAGCAACAAATCCCATGTGGAATCTCGTAATTACTGTTAGAATATGCAAGAACATGTATATCAAACGTATAAACACAAAACAGAAAACATATAGAACCACATAGAGAAAGACAAATCACGCCAGAGCAAAACTAAGTATTCAAAACACTTGAGCAATTAAACTACTTGTCAATTTAACTGATTTGGAATCGATAAACAACTCCCAGAAGACAAAAACGACACTGTATTCACCTCGCTGCTGTACCTAGCAAACCACGAAACAGCCCAAAGCAACGCCGCATCCACCGCCCGGAACCCAATCTAGGGCTTGCAAAACGCACAAAACTGAAGAGAATTTGAGAGAAGGGGTTTTTTCTGTGTTATTGCGTTGTTTGGACGAAAGTGAGCACGGCCGCACGGGAGCGGATCAAAGAAGAATAGACAATTTTATGGTAACTTTCATTCATTGTTTTGGTAGGAAAAAGGAAAAATAAAAATAGAAGGCTTCTGCTTTCCATGCGGGTGTCCTGGGGGTGCATTTATTCTCTCTCCTGTGTTACTATATATTTTCTTTTCTAAAAAAGAAAAAAGAAAAAGAAAAAGTGATGTACGGGTTGACCAAAACATATAAAGAAATGCATCTTTGGTCAATATAGGACGAGAAAAAATCCAGTACAATCCAAAAGGCATTGGAAATCAATAGAGGCAATTTATGGCGTGCATATACGTTTAAATTTAACCGGTAATTATGTGAAAAGTGATTAGTAATTTGAGTGATGATAGGATTTAGTTCTATAAAATCGAAAAAGTTCACTAATTATTAAGAAATTAAATAATAATTTTGATATTTAAATTTTTTAAATAATTATTATTCAATTTTCTCATAATTATTATTAAATTTTTTCGATTCCGTAATAACTCTCACGAAACCGGTTCATAAATCACCGCTCTATACTTTACTATTCAGAATATTGTGTCAAATTTCACTTTTTAGATGATTTTTTTCAAAAAAATTTTGCTAGACCGATTTTTTATTCTATAAAATACAAAAGTACAGAGATAACTGCGATGTCTATATATCATATTACAATAAAATGATATTTAAAATTTACCGTCAAATGAGAGGTTCATTTTGCTAAATTATTATTAAATAATAGTTAATTACTGTTAAATGATACTAATATAACAAATTATTTTCAAATGATACTTAAAATTAAAAAATAATGGTACTATAAGCTTGGCTCAAAAATACTTCTTTGAGTTTAAGTTAAAATTTTACTACAAGTTTTTCTTTTGTATTATTTGACTTATTATGCTATTAGCCGAACATTAATGAAATTTTTCATATTTGATGTATTATTTTTATTTTACTCATTACATTTTTTTTAAAAATATTATAATTTATTATAAGTACGAAATAAATAAAACTCTAATTAACATCATGATTTGACAAAATATTATTATGTGCTTTTAAAATTTCGTTAATATAAAATAAAAGTGACATATGTTTATTAAAAATGTGAAGTTTTTAACTAAGATTTAATTAACGATATGATGATATTATGAGATGTAAATTCAAGTATTAACAATTTAATTTCGATTCAATTTCAAAAAATATTTTTATAAACTATGCTCCATTAAAAATAATCTTATTAAAGAAAGAGTGCATAATTTTTAAAAGACACTTACTTGAAAATTTACAATAATTTTTATGAAAATTTGCATTCACATTTTTATTTTTTTAAAATTATATTGATTTAATCGTGGTTGATCTTAAAAATGTTTGTTTTTCAAAAATAAAATGGTAAAAGTCTCTTAAAGAGTTTGTAAAAACCATGTTAATCTTATAAAATGATCTCGTCTCTCAATCTAACTTAAATCGACGATCGAGACCGTGACGTTCTTTTGATCAATATTATAATTATTTAATGGTATTATAGCATGAAGAAGATAATTGTAGAGAAAAACTGATTTTCTTTATTAGTACAGTATATATGAATCAAGGGTAAGGGCCAATAAACCAATTTTTGCTTTGCACAGAGACCGAAGAGAAAATCAAAGTACCCGAAAAGGCTCAAAAAAAGAGACAGATGGCGGCTTCTTCTTCTGCTCTATTGTTCAATCCGTTGACTTCTCGTCTCTTCAGCTCCAAGAACGCACTAAAGCTCTCTACCCTGAGCTTGGCGGGGTGCACCTTTGGTTCCACTGCCCTGAGACTAAATAAGCAGAAGCTAAATGTTTCCTATTCGGCTTCCTCTATTGTGTCCAAGGCAGTATCTGTTAAGCCTGAGACTGAGACTGAAGGCCTCAACATTGCTGACGATGTCACTCAGGTGAGGTAATCTGAGCCGTTTCTTGTGAATGGTTGAATGGATTCGTAAAATGGGTCGCTTCTGTTTTTTTTTTTTTTGGAAATTTTGCTCTATGTTTATAGAATTTCTGGAAAATATATGTTCTCTTAGGCGTCTTAATGCTGATGTGGATGTTACCCAGGTGATAGAGATTTAACTTGTGTTTCTTTTTCTCCTTTTTTTGAATATTTGATTGGAATAGTGAAATGGATTTGTTTTATTTCTTGGAATATTAGCTTTGAATTTGGAGAATTTCGTGTTGCTTTGTCGGGTTGTTTGATATTTGATGAAAATGTTATTTAGGAGAGAACAACAAGTATCTTTTCGTATGATACAATGGAATTTTGAAGTGGAATGGTTCGTTTGTTTTTTTGGATATTTTTGTTTGAATTGTGATTTTTGGCAAGCTTTTCATCCTTGGTACGAGTTTTTATATTGATAAGAAAGTTACTTTGTGGACAAGTCGAGTGTGTTTGGGTATAATTTTATGGACATTGTTACGTGGGTTATTTTGGTTGTTTTTATTGCTTGGAAATTTGAGTAATTGGTTTCTACCAATGTTCAAAGATGCAATCATTTGTTTCTTATAAATATATGTACCTTTTTCATTTTTTTATTGCAGTCATTGTGTGAATTAATTGATAAATCTTGGAATGGGCTTTGGTTTTTGGTTATTATTATTATTTTTTTTTAATTTCGTTTGTTTTGTGACACAGCTTATTGGAAAAACTCCGATGGTGTACCTAAATAATATTGTAAAGGGGTCTGTTGCAAACATTGCAGCCAAGCTTGAGATCATGGAACCATGTTGCAGCGTCAAGGACAGGTGGGCAAGATAAAAGTGCTATTCCAGACACTTAAGCTTTTAGGAGCATCTTGTATCTTGTTCACTCGGTTAGCAAGACTGATTAGAAAGCAGTACCAGGAGAATGATGTGGAAAACATTGGCTGTCAGACGACGCATGCACTATGTTTATATAATTCTTAGCTGCATTTCAGGAACAGGCCGTCTCTGTAGTGGGTTCAATGATTCAATCTAGCAGTCAATCCTAAACCTGTGTACATAGTTGATTAGTCCTTGTATGGAAATTTAAATAAATCACTCAAATGTGAACATACCATCCTAATTTCATTCTCAACCCCTCTTTGAATAAAACTCATATCTCATCATGATATATCTTAATTTTTTCGTAATTTGGTTTCAGGATAGGTCACAGTATGATAGCTGATGCTGAGCAAAGAGGACTTATAACACCTGGAAAGGTAACTGATGGTAGATTTATCCATTATGCATATGTTGAGGATGTGTAACAAGCACTAGAGTAATAGGATGCATTTCCTTATGTCTCTTGCATTTGGACCTTGTCTCGGTTAGTGCTTTCTTTTATTGGTGTCCCGACTCACCTCCACTAGAAAAGTAACTCGGTGATTCATCCAAACATTTTTTTTAGGTAAATATGATATGATAGGCTTGCATGCTTTGGTCATTGGATGCTATTGCCGCAATGTTAAACTCAGCAAGGATGAGAGCTAAAACTATGTTTATGATGTACTATCAAGTATCAACTGATGGAGTGTTGGTATCTGGTGTGGGGATTGATCAAGAGTAGGCCTATTGTATGACAATTGGGCGGGACCACTACATATGCAGGTGCAGGGAAAGGGGCCATGCTCCCCTGCCCCCTGGGCTTCCCAAGTTTTGTTGTTGTTCTTTGTGTGTTTACACTTTACAAGCATATTTCTTTCTTTGCATCATCTACAAGATAACAAGCTTATGTAAGTTTATAGAGTACCAACTGATGGCTTGAAAGGTTATGCAAGATAACAGTGCACCCCCCCCTCCTTTCTTTATTTTTCTATTTGCATCGCCTGCAAGATAACAAGCTTATGTAAGGTTTATCAAGACAACAACCTTGTGAGTTTGTTTGTTTTGTTTTGTTTTGTTTTTTTTTTTTTTTGTAAATGACAAAGAGCTTTTAGAGTTCAGTGAAATTTTGGCTTGTAAATGTATCTTTCTACGTTGGTTGGCACCCCCTTGGTGCCCTATAAGGGATATAATTTTTACTTGTAGAAAAAATCTCATGTAAGTTTAAGTTACTTTTGTGTTTCGGAAAAAAGAGTTATTAGAATAAGATAAACCATATATTTTCTTGGAAAATTTCATAAAATACTCTCGTTTCCGTTTGAAAATTTGTACGTTCATTTTCTTTTATATACCTATTGGAAAGGGAAAGAAATAAATTTTTATTTGTTCTTATATTTTGGTCTCTGTTAACTTGGGAATAGAATAACGTGGGGAGAAAAGGATACTATGGCTAACCTTATGATATTAATATCATACAAAATATTTTCAATGTCTATTATACCCTCTACAGTCCCCCTTAAGTTGGATCATATATATCATATACAACCTAATTGTTACAAATATATCTAATCTATGGACCATCCGATGGTTTAGAAGTTTTTCTTGAACAACATGGCAATCGATTTGAATATGCTTCGTCCTCTCATGAACCACTAGATTAGACACAATATGAATAATTGTTTGATTATCACACACCAAACTCACAGGTAGTATGTGCCATGGCTTTGCATACAGACTCTGCACTTGACCTAGCAACAACTGTCTGTTTCTTACTCTTCCATGATACCGGATTACCCTCAACAAACACACAATATTCAGTAGTGGACCTCCTATCAAATGGAGAACCAACCCAATCCGTGTTAGTATAAGTTGGGAATGTACTAATGTGGGAAGAAAAGGCTACTGCACAATGGCTAGTCCTCTAATATTTATATTAAGCAGAATATGTACAATGCCTATTATATCCTCAGCAGCCTCCCTTGAAGCAAAATCATCGGTTGCCTCTACTTTAATACCTTTTGTTAACATGATTGATCAAAAGAAGAAGAAGAAGAAGAAAGAATTTTCTTAATAAAATGGCATGCATCCGTGCTGTGGTATAAGTGCCTGCATTGCACATATATTTCACAGCTGCTTGTATCAACTTTTGATCAGCAATTTACTCTTTCCTGGTGTACATTTTTACCTTCTAGCCGTTGATTGGAGAGCTGCTAGTGATAAATTGTGTGTAGCAGTTGTGTCGTTATAGATGCCATTGAATTTTCTAGTTTCTATTATTGATCAATGAATTGAATCATCTACTCTTTCATTTTCCTGGAAGTATGGTTTATTTGGTTTTATATTTTGTACTAAAATTGGGGGAGCATGCAAATGACTCAAAAAAAGTCACCATTTAGGTTTTTCTTTTGGGTTTCTGTTCTTGTTATCCAATCATGGTAAATGCAACTCTATTTGGTACTTTTTGGTCATTCTGACATATTCTTTTTTGTCTTTTTATATTTTCAGAGTGTTCTTGTGGAACCTACTAGTGGAAACACTGGCATTGGCCTTGCATTCATAGCTGCTTCAAAAGGATATAGACTTATCTTAACAATGCCAGCATCAATGAGTATGGAAAGAAGGGTTCTTTTTAAAGCATTCGGAGCTGAGCTTGTCCTAACTGATTCAGCAAAAGGCATGAAGGGGGCAGTTCAGAAAGCTGAAGAGATTTTGAAAAGCACACCCAATGCCTACATGCTTCAACAATTTGACAATCCTGCAAATCCTAAGGTTTGTGGTTATGCCTTCCTTTTCACAGAATTCGTCAGTTTAAGAAAATAACTAAAGAAATTCTCTGTATATTCTCTTGAATTAAAAGAATACAATCGACCCAATATATAGACTTATGAATACTAAGTTTAATAGGAATAGGACATGTGATCCAAGTCCACTAGAACACCTGTTAAGAATTTTATTAGGACTCTCAACACTCCCCCTCAAGTTGGAGCATAGATATCATATGCACTCAACTTGTTACAAATAAATCGAACGCGAGAATCATCAAACGGTTTAGTAAATAAATCTGCTAACTGATCATTCGACTTCACATATTTGGTACTAAATACATTTTGTAGAAGTTTTTTTCTCGAACAACATGACAATCAACTTCAATATGTTTAGTTCTCTCATGAAACACTGAATTATTTACAATATGAATAGTTGTTTGATTGTCACACACCAGCTCATAGGACTTGACTGGTTAATCCCAAGGTTTGCTAACAACTGCTTTAGCCAAACCATCTTACAAGTAGTATGCGCCATTACTCTATATTCAGGCTCAACACTCGATCTAGCAACCACAGTTTACTTCTTACTTTTCCATGATACTAATTTACCTTCATCAAATACACAATATCCAGTGGTAGACTTTCTGCATGATGGAGTGTTGGCCCAATCTGCATCGGTATAACCTTCAATTTGAGCATGATCATGATTTTGATAAAGTAAACCACGACCAGGAGTACCCTTAAAATATCTCAAAATTCGAATAACATCCCAATGACTAGTTTGTAGAGCATTGAGAAATTGATTGACCACGTTGGTTGCAAATGAAATATCAAGCCTAGTAACAGTAAAATAATTCAATTTTTCAACCAAACACCTATATTGCCCTTGGATGAGATAATTATAATAATAAGTCACCTTGATCAACTAAAAGTTTTGTGTTGGGATCAATAGGACTATCTATAGGCTTACACCTTAACATTCCAGTATCAGTCAATAAATCAAGAACATATTTACACTGAGACAAAGAAACACTATGACGGATCTAGCAACTTCGATACCCAAGAAGTATCTCAATAATCCTAAATATTTTATTTGAAATTTAGTACTCAAGAACTGTTTCAGTGCTAGAATTCCTTCTTTGTCATCTCCTGTGATCACAATATCATCCACATATACAATCAACAATATTCTACATGCGTTACTGTGTTTATAAAATATAGAATGATCTACACCACATCTGTTGAGGTCAAAATCAATCACTACTTCACTGAACTGACCAAACCATGCTCGAGGAGATTGTTTCAATTCATAAAGGTACTTCTTTAATCAACACGCTAACCAAGACTCCCCTTGAGCAACAAATCTGGGTGGTTGCTCCATATATACCTCTTTTTTCAAATCACCATTTAGAAGTGCATTTTTCACATCCAATTGATGTAGGGGCCATTGAACAGTAGCTGCTAGAGAGATAAACACATGAAAAGACGTAATCTTAGCCACCGGAGAGAATGTCTCAGACTCTCAGCATACTCAATACCATATACCTGTGTATACCCATTTGCTACTAGGCGAGCTTTTAATCTATCAATAGTACCATCAAGATGAACCTTTACAGTATATACCCAACGATAACCAACAACGGATTTCCCGGATGTGGAACCAAGTCCTATGTATCATTAGTATTTAGGACATGTATCTTTTCATCCTTGGCTGCTTTCCACCCAGAATGAGACAAAGCTTATGTAATAGAGTTAGGAATAGAAACAGAAGAGACCGAAGCAACAAGCGTAGCATATGAAGGAGATAAATGATCATAAGACACAAAATTAGCAATCGGATAAGTAGTACGTAAACATTTACTTTTACAAAGAGCAATAGGACGATCATCCTAAGTTGATGAAGGAGGATCGATATCTGTCAACTAGGGAGCAATTGGTTGAGCAGCAGAGGCCAAAAGTCGCGGACGACGAGAGTAAACTTGCAACGGAAGAGCAGACGACGAAGAGACTAATGGAGGAGAATCCGACTGTGTAAGGAGCATGAGAACAGGTAATGGATAAGGAAATGAATCAACCATATCTGAGATTGAATGAGACTCGGAGTAGCACGGAGTAGACTCAAAGAATGTAACATCGGCACAAAAAAAATACTTTTGTAACGAGGGACTGTAACACCGACCAATAGAGTTACTATTACGACCTCCTCTTCCACCCCCGAGTACTCATATTATCATAACCACGGCCTTTACCAATATTAGTACCATCCGCTCGGCCACCTTGCCAAGCTTGAGTAACCAAGGCAGATTTTCCAACCAAAGATTTGGTGTCACTAGTTTGGGAAACTGCACTAAGCACACGAGTATAAGTCTAGGACCATGTTGAGGGAGTGTTGCGGCGGTGCGTGGAAGATTGGTGGCGGCTGAACAGTGATTTTTTTTTATGTAGTATCCCAAGGAGCAAATAGCTCTATACTATGTTTAAGAAAATAACTGAAAGAAATTCTTTGTATATTCTCTTGAATTAAAGGAATTCAATCAACCCAATATATAGATTTATCAATACTAAGTCTAATAAGAATAGGGCATATGATCAAGTCCACTAGAGCACTTATTAAGAAACCTATTAAGACTCTCAACACTGTCCACGGTAATAATAAAAAAAGATCCATTCACAGTGATGGTTGAGCTGTGACTCATATCGACCGCGTCGAAATTTTCCTGCAACCGTATGATTTATTCTTTCCTGTTTCTGGTTGTGATTCTTTTGAAGTCTTCAGGTGCAACTGAAGTGCAGTCATCAAACAGCACGTATCAATTATTTAGCCTTTGGAAATGCATGAATATTTAGTTCACAGCTGGGTAGTATCATTGTTTGCTAAGAGGTCTCTTTCTTTAGAGTTGATGGTATGACGAATAGCCGTGAGAGAAGTTATCCACTATGGAAAGTGGAAACCTAAAGCTTATAATTCTTTTTGATCCAAGAATAAATGTCCTTAGTAGTTGATGGAAGTCTTAGATGACTTCATTTGAGTCCTTTATATTCTCAGGGTTTCGTATTTGTTATTTGGTTTAGGTGGGTTGATATGAATGAAATTACTGAAGCAATCACTTTTTGCATAAAAAGAGTGAAGTTACTGTAGTATTACTGTTGATGCTACTGTCCATGAAGATATTATTAATGCTACTGTAGCAGTGAAGTATTTACCTATTTGGGTCTTTTGACTTTTCAGTAATTTCTAATCAGAGTTTTATCAACAGTTATGATTTAATATTTTGTAGGGCTAGAATTTGTTGTCATTTAATTTGGACTTTTAAATCTGTAAAAGAATTGTAAATTTCATTTTAGGGGATGCCATATTATTGAAAGTTTAAAGCTTGAAGTTTTGTTGGAAGACTTGTTTGCCTAGTTTTTTTCCCATCCTTTTTTTTTTCTCTTCTCTAATTCTTCAGTCCCATATATTATTCTATTCAAATCTTCTAATCTATCTTCCTCTTCTTCATAATGAAAAATCTGATTTCTGTTGGTAAGCCATGAGAAGCCACGAATGAAGCCAAAAAAGAAAATTTAAATTGGCTTCCATTACTCTCTTCCTCGTATCCCAAATCAGCTCTATGCCCACGGTAACCCTAATTCCCGTTTTATTGCTGGAATTTGAAGATAACTAAGGCTGTCCTGCATTGTGGTACCTTTTAGTTTATTAAACATATGACGTTGCAAGTGCTATCATGGAGCTGTGGTAAATGTGTCAGAGGGATGGGGTGGGACATTGGATTCAACTTTGAGGCAACTCCCCTCCCCAAAATAAAAAAAAAGGAAAAATAAAAAAGAGATGAAGAATAATGCTTGTATTGGCCATTTGAATAAATCTACCATAACATCTACAGGGAAGATGTAGAGGAATTTAGGTTTTATCCTGGATAGTTTACTTCAGTAGAAAGTTACAGTTGCTGTAAACATATTTTTCTAGGATAATTTGTTTCTCAGGCATTTATTGAGAGAAAAAAATGAAATTGTTGAAGGTGAAAGCTAAGTATTCATTTATAATATTTTTGGGCGACGTACCAACATTTTGGTTTTTTTTTTTTTTTTAATCAATTTGCTAGGCACAAATTTTTGTAGATATTTGAGTACTTTAGTTCAAACTTTTTCCAGGAAATAGTTTCTTGCTATTTCCTTGATGACATTTACGGTTTACCTGGTCAGCAGAACCTATTTAAATGAGGTTTTGATGATAAGGTCCTCTAAGTGGTTATAGAATGCTGGCATCAGATATAGTTATACTCATCAGTCAAATGTGTGTTCTATATGCAGGTACACTATGAGACAACTGGTCCAGAAATCTGGGAAGATACAAGAGGCAAGGTGGATATTTTTGTTGCAGGGATTGGAACTGGTGGAACGATTTCTGGAGTAGGTCAGTTCCTTAAAGAGCAAAACCCTAAAATTAAGGTAATCATTTCCCACTAATATGGGTTAGGCAAATATAACATTTGTCCCACATCCAGGCCTTAGTCAACTTCTTGATTGCCAATTTGAAATGGGTGTCCTAGAATATCTATCATGAGGGCAAAGTGAGTTTCAAAAGTATGCCTGTATTTGATTCCCTTGACTGAGAGGTGAAGTGATTGAGAACAGTGGCATGTCTTCTTCTGCAGTTGGAGGATTTCAGTGTTCTCATTTGACTTTGGTATGTATCAGGTTATTGGTGTAGAACCAACAGAAAGCAACATACTTTCAGGTGGAAAACCTGGTAAGACAACATGAAACTTCATTACCTGTAATCAGTTTCAATAGAATGTATGTTGAAGTCGTATATACATGTGTGTGTGCGTATGGTAATTTTGTATCTTATATTGTTTTTGTCATTAAAAAAATGCAGGCCCTCACAAAATTCAAGGGATCGGAGCTGGTTTTGTACCCAGGAATTTGGACCAAGATATTGTTGATGAAATCATAGAGGTCCGAGTATTATTTTCCTCGCCTATGTTTTTTTTTCTTTTTACGTTTGGGATCTCTTTGTGTCACTGATGGCTGCTTAAGTCTTTCTTGGCCACACAGTGGTCACTGTTAAACTCTTGTTGTTTTCAGCTGTATGAATTTTGATTTCCGAATTTTCCAGTCATGCATCTATATATAATATCAGAAGAACTTTTGCAGTTGGTTAGCTAGTGAAACGTTTATTTTAATTTAGATCTTGGACGCATGCATTGTATCTTATGTAGATTCTACTTCTCTTAATCTATAACTTCTTAGGTAGGAAGCCATCACCTAGTGCTAGTGATAGGGTACAGAAGGGTATGGGGACAAGTTTCTAATTTTGTAATATAGGGGCAAATTTGTAATTTTATAATATGGGGTAAATTTGTATTAGGATTAGGGTTTCTTTATTTATAGTGTTAGCTTAGGGTTAGGATTCCTATAGATCTCTATATAAGAGATCATCTATGTTACTTTTTGATTTGCTTTGAATAAATAAAAATCAGATTGATATTGGGTATCAATTCCTCTCGACCTCCAGGCTAGCCTGGCTTCTTTCTCAACCCCTTGGGTAGCCTGGCTTCTTTCTCAATCCCCAAGGTAGCCTGGCTTTTTTCTCAATCCCCAGGGTAGCCTGACTTCTCTTCCAATCCTCAGAATTGTCTGGTTTCTATCTCTATCCTTTCTATTTCTTATTATATTACTGTTCTACATTAGTTTGGTATCAGAGCCTAAACAGATCCCCAAACTCGAATCCAAAAACAAATACACATATACAACCATCCCATAAACATTAGTCCACAATCTACCCAGACACAAATTCACGAACCAAACAGGGTTTTAGGCCAAAACGGCTTTAATATCGAATCATTGCTCTCCGGTCACCACCAGCCGACATCGCCACCACCACTCACCTCGCCAGGCTTGGGTGACCAGAACTTGAGCCCCTCGGTCTAGTTCTCCACGCAATGTCATGTGTGACCACCACCCGCCACCCCGGTGCAGCCACCCGCCGCAACCAGTAAACCTCTCATGGATCGGAAACTTCCAATCTACTCATCCTAGTGCCCACTTGTCGAAATATTGGCTTGATATTTGTCAACGACACCAGTACTGCTGTGTGCCAGCTCTGTCGATCTCCAAATCCGATCGTCCTTCTATCGAGGCACCAACACTATCTTGGTCGCCGGCTTCAGGAGGTTCGAACCCAAGGAGCCCAGCTACCGCCACAACAGCTCCAGAGCGTCATCCATGCTAACACAACCCCTCTCTCTGCAGCCAGGAAGCACGTACTCTTTGTCTGTTAACAGAGATTTGAAGTGTAATTTTGTTTTAAGTTTTTATTTTATTTTTTTAAAAAAAATAAAAAAAAGAATGGTGTTGTTTTAGTCAAAGTGGGAGAGAGAGAGTGAAAAAAAAAGTCAGAAAAAAGAGTGGTGGTGTGTTAGTCAAAGTGAGAGAGAGTGAAAAAAGAGAGAGAGAAGGTGGTTAGAGAGTGAAGTGGGAAAGTGAAAAATAAAAAAAAAATTGTATCGACGAGTAATGGGTTCAAACCGAATCTTTTGTGTGACCATTCATGATGCATTATATCCGGTCACACAGGATGTATTGCATAAGGTTTTTGATCCATATGGGTTTGTTGAGAAAGTTATTATCTCACAAACTGATTATGATTTTCAAGCCATTGTGCAATTTGCTAGGCACCAAGATGCTTTTTGGGCTAAACCAAAGTTGAATGGTCGTTGTATTTACGACTACTGTTGCTGGATGACGATTAGGTATTACTCACCAAGAGAACCAATTCTTCCCAACGAGGCTTTTCTCGAGCTCGAAAAGGTACATGATAGGGTTTCTAAGAGAATAGAAAGCTTCATTGCCGATTTTACTCGCAATTGTGGTTTTATTCCTGTTCCATCAAAGCAGGTTAATTATGCTCACTTCCAACCTCAGAACCACGAAATGTAGCTTCCAAGATCGTTGATTTAGAGATGCTTCACGACACGCTGGAAGTCTTTGTCGAGCAAGTTGAGACAACGGATTGCAAGCATGCCCAAGATAAGGATGAGGAGCTTAGCAATGTTGAATTTGGTAATCTAGATATTGAAAAGATGGTCAATGAAGAAGGTACGCAGGAACAAACTTTCAAGTCACGAGAAATGATTAAAGACATGATTGAGGCTGTGGTTGATATGCATCCTCCTAGTGTTGATTTTATCTTGCCTATTTGGTTTGAAGCACCTCCACAACGGACATTCTTTGCCAAATTTTTTTATCTTAATCAATACCTTATTTTTCAAGCCTTGCGTGACTATGCTCCTTTTCGACAAACATCACAATTATTGCTGCTTCTTCACTTCAAAACTCGAGGTCGAGTTTTTTCTAAGTGGTGGAGAATGATGGGGTACAAAATGGCATGGGGTAAGTTTGTAATGTTGTACTATGGGAACAAGTTTGTAATGTTGTACTATGGGAACAAGTTTGTAATTTTGTAATATGGTGACAAATTTGTAATTTTATAATATGGGGAAAATTTGTATTAGGATTAAGGTTTCTTTATTTACCGTGTTAGCTTAGGGTTAGGATTCCTAAAGATCCCTATGTTACTTTTAGATCAGCTTTGAATAAATAAAAATCAGATTAATATGGGTATCATTTCCTCTCGACCTCTAAGGTAGTCTGACTTCTTTTCCTATCCCCAAGGTAGCTTGGTATTCTCTTCCAATCCACATGATAGTTTGGCTTCTATTTCTTATTCTATTACTGTTCTACATCAATTTGGTATCAGAGCCTAAACAGATCCCCACACTTAAATCCGAAAACAAACCCACATATACATCCCTCCCACAGACAATACACAGTCTGCCCAGACACAGATCCACGAACCAAACAGGGTCTTAGCCAAAACAGCTTAAACGTAGATTCGTCGTTTTCCGGTGATCTCTAGACTGCACCGCCACCACCACCACCACGAGACTCGCCACCCTGAGCCAACCAACGCCTGAAAGTTTCAGGCAAAACCGCCTTGCGCTGTCGCCACTCGCTGTTGCCAGCAACCACCTTCGTCCGAGACGGATCACACCACTCAGATCGGAAACTGTCAATCTACCCACCCCGGACGTCCACACGCTGATCTTTTGACTGGATAACAGTCAAAAGCCACAAAGGCCGTCTAACTTCCTCGTCGCCGATCTCTTAGATCCGGCAGCTTCCCACCGAGCCGCCACCACAATCTTGGTAGTTGGCTTCAGGCGACTCCAACCCAAGGAGATCAGTCCCATCCGCCGTCGTTCCACCACTGTCTGAGCTCGCCATCACCCCAAGGAGTGCGCGACCCCGTTTTATTTTCTCCTTTGAGGAAGCAGCAGTTTATTTTAATTATGTTTTTTTTAAATTAAAAAAGGGCAGTATAAAAATTAAAAAAAAATGGTGTTGTGTTGGTCAAAGTGGGCGAGAGAGAGGAAAAAAAAGAAGAAATTGTATCCACGAGTAATCGGTTCAAACCGATGTTTGACCATTCCTGATGCATTATATCCGGTCACATAGGATGTATTGCATAAGGTTTTTGATCAATTTGGGTTTATTGAGAAAGTTATTATCTCACAAATTGATTATGATTTTCAAGCCATTGTGCAATTTGCTAGGCATCAAGATGCTTTTTGGGTTAAAACAAAGTTGAATGGTCATTCTATTTACGACTACTGTTGCCAGATGACGATTAGGTATTACTCATCAAGAGAACTAATTCTGCCCAATGAGGCTTTTCTCGAGCTCGAAAAGGTATTGATAGGGTTTCTAAGAGAATAGAAAGCTTCACCGCCGATTTCAATCGTAACTTTGGTTTTATTCCCGTTCCATCAAAGTGGGTTAATTACACTCACTTCCAACCTAAGAACCACGAAGATGAAGCTTCCAAGATCATTGATTTAGAGACGCCTCACAACACATCGAAAGTCTTTGTCGAGCAAATTGAGACAACGGATTGCAAGCACGCCCAAGACAAGGATGAGGAGTTGAGCAATGTTGAACTTATTACTCTAGATATTGAAAAGACAGTCAATGAAGAAAGTACGTAGGAACAAACTTCCAAGCCTCTAGAAAAGATTGAAAGACATAATTGAGGCAGTGGTTGATATGCATCCTCTTAGCATTGATTTTATCCTACTTGTTTGGTTTGAAGCACCTCCACAACAGACATTTTTCGCCAAAAAAATTTCTCGAGACTTCATTTTTCAAGATTGGCTGAAAATGCTTCATTTCTCCAAGCATCCCAGTTATTATTGCTTCTTCACTTCAAAACTTGAGGTTGAGTTTTTTCTAAGTAGTGGAGAATGATGGGGTACAAAAGGGTATGGTGACAAGTTTGTAAATTTTTAATATGGGGGCAAATTTGTAATTTTATAATATGGGACCAATTTGTATTAGGATTAGGTTTCTTTATTTACAGTGTTAGCTTAGGGTTAGGATTCCTAAAAATCTCTATATAAGAGATCCTCTATGTTACTTTTCAATTAGCTTTGAATAAATAAAAATCGTGTTGATATTGGGTATCAATTCCTCTCGACCTTCAGGGTAGCCTGGCTTCTTTCTCAATCCCCAGGGTAATTTGGTTTCTATCTCTATCCTTTCTATCTCTTATTATATTACTGTTCTACATCAGCTAGTCCTGCTAAATTAGGGAGAATCCTAAACTTAATTTTTGCATGAAGAGGCCACTCCTAAGTCTTAAGTTTGTTTGCTTTTGCTTGGTAGGTCAGTATTTAACTATTGCACCAGAGAATGAAATCCCTCTATTTCTTTTTTCTTTTTTCCCCTTGAGGGTGTGATGTAGGATAGGTATTGACAAAAAGAATTGTTGAGAAAGAAGAGAGAAAAGGAGAAAATACCAGAAGAATAAGATTGAATAGGTAAAAGAGAAACTAGGGTAGAGGGAAAAGAAACAATACATAGAAAGCAAAGAGATAATCACGTCTCAAAATTCATAATGTAGTTTGTCTAAATTCAACATAAACAGGTGCTTATATAGGCACCAATCCCAAGCATACTAGGAAACAAATCCTAACATAATAGGAAATAAATAAAAACATAATAATTTTCAAATCAAAATCTTCAACATAATAAGAAATAAATCAAAATATAATAATTCCCCAATATTCCAAAAATCCTAGAATAATACATAATTCTTTTCGTTTTCTGCATCATTTTGCCTCACTTGCAAAAAACTCGACCTTGAGTTTTGAAGTAATGAAGGATCAAAACTCGTGATTGCTAGAGTGGACTGATGAAGATTGGAAATTTTCTGGATGGGGTGTCTTCCATTAGGAACAAGAATGCTGTAGAACAAACTCGATGGAAGGAATGTCTGGCATACATATTGGCATCCATGTGTTTGGCACGAGTGATCTTCATTGTGAAGGGTTTCAAGAGATGCATCCCGTACATCGTGAGATTTGAGTCCTAACTGAAGCTTGCTCTTCAAAGTGTTCATGGATTGGAGAAGCGGCTTCATACTTGGTGTTGTCGTGACACGAACCTCGATGGATAGAAGTTTTGGCGAAAGCTACTTCCACTAGTTGTGTTGTTTGTGCAAGGAGTTGTTGCATCTTAAGGATTCAAGCTTCAAAGTTGGAATACTCGATTTCCAACTGGCAACAATTGTCATAAATGCAACAGCCATCAAGCTCGGTGTCAGACCAGCCAACATCTTGAGGCAAACTATATTGCACAAGAGCTTGAAAATCCGCTGGATTTGGGAGAAGACTAATTTTCTCGATATGACCAAACATACCAAAAATCTGATTGAGCGCATCTTTAGTAATTGTAATTAGATATAATACATGATGAACGGTAACCAGAAGAATAAGATTGAATAGGTAGAAGAGAAACTAGGGCAGAGGGAAAAGAAACAATACATATAAATAATTTAGTCTGTCTAAAGTCAACATAAACAGGTGCTTATATAGGCACCAATCCTAAGCACACTAAGAAACAAATCTCAACATAATAGGAAATAAATAAAAACATAATAATTCCCAAATCAAAATCCCCAACATAATAAGAAAGAAATCAAAACATAATAATTCCTTAATATCCCAGGAATATTAGAATAATATATAATTCTTTTCTTTTTCTGCATTGGGGTGGGGGAGGGAGAATCATAATCTCATGATATTCCCAGACATTGTTTCATGATGTTCTTATTTAACATTTGCTGCTTCTGTTTGTAGCTTAGACCCTTATGTATGCCTACATTCTTGAAAAATCACTTTGAGGTCTTTGTAATGATTAGATGAGCCAGATCTTTCCAATTAAATGCATGGTGTTAATTTCATCCTAATGTTGGCTATACATGGCCATAACGGTATAACCCTAATGAACAGGTTCAGTCTCTTTCTGAGCCTTTTATACTGAGTGGTGTCAGTTAATGTATAAATCTTGTATATTCTTTATCTGCATTGTTGTAGTCTGCAACACTAACTGATGTAGGAAAATATGCTGTCATACCAATCAATGTAGGACAGTAACAAGAGAAGTAGAAGTAGGAGGAATAAAGAGAGAGAAGGGATGAAAGGGGAGAGAAATAAAGGAAATTAGAGCGAGGAACTTGAATTTAAGAGAAAAGGATAAGATTAGAGGAAATAGGAGGCAAAGATAGAAGATTTAGGGGAAGAGAAAAGAAGAACACGACATAGGTTAGACAAAGTCGGAGATAGCAAACTCAACAGTTTATTCCAGAATCAAAGTCCTAGAATATTCGATTCCCAATAAAAGTGGAGTTACAGGATAATCATATAAAAAACCTCAAAATCCCAAAATAACAAATCTCTGCTTTCCTTTGTTGCATCACTAACTTATCAAAAAATTCGCTATAGTAACTTAAAGTTACCCTCGAGAATGGTACAGAGTTTGCGTAAAAGCTGAGGCAATACCTCAACGTAATTATCATATATAGCATCTCATCCATGCTCATTATAAGTTCTTGGTTAATAACATCTCTATGCAACTTCTTCGTAGCAAAGTTACTGATAAAAAATATAAAAAAAAACCTTCTTCCGAGCAAAGTTCATAGTAAGATATCTAGCTGTCAAAAAGTTCTCAAACTTGCAAGTAAAACAGAGATAGAAAGTAGGTAATGTATTAATGTAAGCATCACATATGAAGTTGTTGGGACTTGGGAAGTGAGATACTTTTCTCTGTAAAACCGTGAGAAATGACCAAATAGAAAATGCATACAAATATTCAAGCAATGAAGGGAGATAATCTTGGCCTTCCCTAATGTTCTTTCAAATTACGTGTTGGCAGCGGAGCACCCAATGACCACTCCATAGTGACACTATTCTTCTCAACTTTTAGATTTTGATTGAGGGGCATTTATAAGCTGGGTAGCTTCGGAATCCGTTAGATTAAGGATCTTCTTTCTTAGGAAGGTGATGGGAAGTGGAGAGAGAGGGAGGGAGAGGCATTGCATCATATGGCTATAGTAGATCTCAATATTTAGCCATTGGTTACCAATTTTGCTCAAGTCGAAAAGTAAAATAATGTCTGACATAACTGACTCCTACCATTACAGTTTTGAAGTGGAAAAACTCAAAAGCCCATGAAACTTATTATAGAACGTAGTGTCTCAGATGGCTTTCTCTTGGAATCTTTGTAGTTGGTTATCTGTATGTTTGGCATTTGGAAGTTATGATTGTTTCTATGATGTCTTGGATATCCTTACTTTACTCGATGACTATTGTTTTGTTTTTTTTCTTCTTGTTTTCCTTTTTCTCTTTTCCTTTTCCTGTTTTGGATGTTTCTCTTGCCTACATCCTGTGTACTAGGGTGCACCATTTTTGGAGTTTTTCTTAGGCATTTTTTGTATCTTACTAAAAAAACATAGTTTGTTTTTCATATTTACATGGACTTTATGTAGGTTTACTTCTTGGTAGCCAAACGGAAAGGTATAAAAATTGGTTGACGTTTAGGACTTGTTATTACCAAGCATAATTGCCCATGTGATTGATGATGTTATCCAATGGCAGGGCGACAATATTAAAGTACTTTCAGCAGGCTACATATGTACTTGCTTATCTAAAACTGATGCATGGGAATTTAGCATATTATGTGTACAGAGATAATCCTTAGTTACTTGGAAACAATAATTTGTAGGGCTGTTATGTTTCCATGATGTTGTTTAAACGAAATTGGTAAGAGTAATGTCTTATGCCCCTTTAGATGATTTTCAATGTAAATACTCACGTGCATATATTGGGGTTTATATTCTTGCACTTATGTTTAGGCTGTAGGAATCTCTAGTTAATGTCATGCGTGTAGATTCTCCTCACATGCATGTGTTTCGATTTATCAGCTTAAATTGCATATTGCAATTGTCTGTTTTTACATATATTAGTTCTCACTTGTTCATTTTAAACAGATTTCCAGTGATGAAGCTGTTGAAACTGCAAAGCAATTAGCCCTCCAGGAAGGCTTATTGGTTAGTGCTTTTATTTAGCTTTTACGACCATTTTGAAGCTTGAAGTAAAGGCATAAGGCAAAGTCAATTCCATTTTTAAGGCCTTGATCCATAAACACACCCCTGTGCAGACAAGCTGTAGACTCTCTTAAATATCTATAGAACGAGAGCTAAAAGCTAAAAGAAAAACCAAGTATTGGAACTAAATTTTTTCTCTTCACTCTAATATTTGGTAAATGATTTGATATGTGCTTTTCTTTCTTCAGATATATAGAACTTCGCCAATGAAGCCTTTGTTCAATGGTAAAAAAGACCAAGGTTGAGGCTCTGGGACCACAAAGTCTTAGGTCGATTCCGATTCCCACACCACGGTGTGGGTTATTTGTCCAATTTGTATTTTAGTTATTTCTTCCACACTATAGGTGGGTTGTGTTGGTATTGTGGGCTTCTATGTAGGTTAGTGATACTTTGGGCTTATATATATATATATATATATATATATATATATATATATATATATATATATATATATGAGTTTGCTACTAGATAGAGGCTCCATTTGCATAAAAATAATATTTTCTTAATCAACAAACAAGAATTTTTTTTATATCAATTCAGGGGCCTCTAATTTTTTGTTTATTGGTTATTTGTTTTTCCTGTAATCTGAGATGTGCTATAGTAGGTGGACATGTGCCCCACTGTCCATGATTAGCATTAGTGCTATGGTGTTGCTGTGATTTCTTCTTCTCAAAAAAGAAAAAGGAAATTTATTTAATTTGAGGACTATATAACATTTTGATGTTGCTATGATATTACTCTTTTCCTTATATGATATTCTCAATGATTCAATATCAGGTTGGCATATCTTCTGGAGCTGCTGCTGCTGCTGCACTGAAGGTTGGAAAGAGACCTGAGAATGCTGGGAAGCTCATTGTAGTAAGTCCTTTTGTTTTACATTGATACTGATTTGAGGTTCTCTCCTTTTAGAGTTTTGCTGCAGCTTTGAAAAAAGGAAATACCACTACGAAACTGTATAACATCAGGAAGAAGATGAAAACCAGCTTTAATAATTTAATGCTCTGGTACAATGAACAGTTTAGATATAAATATTATGAAAGCTTTGTTTCAGAAGCCTTCAACTTCTGCCATGTGTCCTCTTTTCTTTCTCAACCAATATATAAAACCCAACCTATAAGCCCTATAAAGAGCCAAAATAATAAAGCTTATTTAATAAAAGGTCCAAGGTAAAGAATCTAATCAATCTATGTAGTAAATTGGCTTAAAGTCTTCAACAAATTAAATTATAACTTCATTTTCTAGAAGGGGAAGATTGAATTTAATGGATACTTTTTTTTCAACACAGTATAAATTTAGCGTTGCACCCTCTTAGTGCCTTTAATAAACTTGTTTATTCATAAAAAAAACAAAGTATTAGTTTAGTATTTGTAATTATGTGGGCTATATAAGGTTCCACCTATAAACACTATAAATGTTAAAATAATGAAGCGCAATTTATAAAGTCTTAAGGTAAAAAGTTCAATTAATTTAAGTAGTAAACTAAATTAATTGCCAAAAATAAGGCAGCTATGAACATATCCTTTCAGAGCAGCTGCTTTGACCTTTTTTTATAGCATTGGTCAAAGCAGAAATAACTTGTCGGCTGCTAAATAGTTTAGCTGCCAGTATTGGTGATCGGTTGTCTGATGTTGTGCAGCGGAAGTTCATCAACTTGCTTTCCCTGAAAAGCCATAGTAGATCATGGATCACTACATTAGATCATTCAAGTGGATTCATAAGCCCATGATACCCACAATTAAAGTTTTCTTAAATTCTTTTTGTAGCATTGGCAACCACAAAAGTTAGTTGCTTAGATCAGCTCTGACAAAATATAAATTGTGAAACTTTGGTTTGAACAATAATTTATTTTGTTCTTTATCACTTTTGGGTAGTTGAACTACCATTTCAAGTATGTTTCGTTTACAGTTGGCACTTCAAGTGTGATACAAAATAAGCTGTTTAAAATAATCAAATGGAAATTAATACATACTGACTTGGAGAATTTGGGTGCTTCAGGTTGTGTTTCCTAGCTTTGGAGAACGATATCTCTCGACTGCCCTTTTCCAGTCAATCCGAGAAGAATGCGAGAAAATGCAGCCTGAGCCTTGAACTTCTTTTAAGTTGGTTATTGACAAAGAAGGATGCTCTGTTGTTCCCTTTTTTTTCCATTATTATTTGATGCAAGCATACCATTGATGTTCCACACTCGTGAATAAATATTTCCTTTGAGATTGAATCCAATGATATAAGTTATGTTTCCCGTCGATATACTAATATTTCTTGTACTGTCATTGATTTAAAGAGGTTCTATAAACCAGGTACTAGCTGAAACTGTGGTACGGAAGTCCTTACTGAATTTCTGGAACTTCTACAATACACAATTCATTTTTGGCCTTTAAAGAGTGGAACAAATCACTCCTTACTAAGTTGTTTTCATTGATTAAACCATATGATTTGACCAAAATTATCCAGTCCAATAAAAGCTGAACATGTGGACTGCTAACCTTTAGGGAGTAACCTATCTTGCCAGTAACGATTGTTGCATTGCGCCATGCCTTGAAGATTCTGGCTTTGATGTGAGAGCTCGTGAGCAGTGCTCACTTCTCAAACAGCAGGCAAAGGTCTTCTCACAAGTAGAGGTTTCCTCAAATGAAAAGGTTTCTTCACGTTAGGCTGAGATCATTTCTTGCATGGTTCATGGCTCAAGAGTTACATTCTAGTTATATTTCACTTCAGAGGTCATCACGCATATATAAAGAGGTTCCAACATGCAAGAAAGAATGACACACACCTAGAGACCAAGACAAAACCAAACAAACAAAAGGAGTGAAAAGAAAAGAAAACTAAGAAAACCCCAGATAACAGGGAGTAGAACATAAGAGGAACATGGAGAATTATTTATGTCCTCTCTTCCTCTCCTACACTACCTCATCTTGGTATTATTCTAAATTCTCTTGTTACCTCTTCGAATATCCCTATTAACTTAATCATCGAAGGGTCCTCTTTTGGAGCATAACACTTCTGGAGACTTATCATGCAGGCATTCATACACACGAGGCGTACGTGGAACCAAGCCTCCTCAAGGTCTTCTCATACAACAAAGTTCTCGAATGACTCCTCGTTGAAGGGCAACACAGACAAGGTGTCCTTCGTCATCTTTTTTTAAGCATCAACAGATTGGTGCCGTTTGTGGGAAATGACAAATTTATGTCATGATGCCACTTAAAATCCCCTAAACGGTCTCACCTTACAGTTCCTAACGTTGTAACCCATATCATCCTATGGTTCTTGATACTGTAGCTTTGAGGTGCTCTATTCAGCTCCACCGAAGTCGAGATGGACAATATGGCACCTATGAAACGGCAACAGATGAGCACTTCCCTCACCAAACCTTATGAAATCTACAAAATCTTGAGGCCCGCTGTAAGCAGGTCCCATTCAACCCCTTGATCATGCAGATAGCATCAGATTTGGCTAGGGTTGGATCTATCCAGGTTCACTATCGAAGAGCCAGTGCACTAATCTCCCTTGGAGATCGAGAAGAAATAGTCACCTCGATCTGAAAATCAAGAAGAAATAGTCATCTTGACCTGAAATGAGTATCAACACACGCCTCAAATGGGAAGTTTGTGACCAAATCCAAACTTCGAGTCTCACAAACTCTCAAGCTCAACTTCCAACCAGATCCAGACCTCTTCCCGACCCTAGTAAGGTCCAGGGAATTGTGAACTGCTTAAAGTCCCTCAAAAGCCGAATCAAAGACATGCGTACCATTTACACTCTAAAGAACAACAATCCCAACATCTCGAACGAAGTCAAGCCTCCAAGGAATCAACTCACTCGAGAACTCTCTTGAGACATCTTGGATACAATAGGTCATGATAGCTTTGAGATGTTCAAAGATTGAGACCCATAACAGGTGAATTCCATTGAGCATATAGAGACTAACAATTCTCCAATGCTTATTCATGGACATTCACAGGCATATTTGAACCAGCCGCTATCTTGCGCTCTAAAGGAAACGGTACATATTTGGCTTTACACTCCTCAATGGGAATGATCAAGCTCCCTCAAGCTCTAATACAGGCAACTTGTGGTTCATACGCTTTCAACGACTATGGAACGAGAGAAACAAGCCTAGAGTTCACCAAAATTTGCACAACAAGTTAACAAACCACCCGGGAAATACCTCACCAACTAGGGTAAGAGGCTTGACCTAAAAGACTCCCATCAACAGTCTTCAAGCCTCAGGTTTCAATCACCACTTGCCTAGTAAACTTACCAGCAACTCTCTTCATCCAAGTAGAAAAGACCTACGAGAAAGAAGATGAGAAAACGCCTAGACTCGGCTTGCTTATCATCAAATGCTCAGGGTGAAAGCAACCAAGTCAAATTTAGCCTACCTAGATGTCATGTACCTCAAATATGTGTTAGCTTAGACAAAGATTTAGCTTGATAGAAGGGCTAAAAACACATACTCAAAGCAAAACTCATATGGAAATCCTTATCTCAATCCACTTTAGACACAAGATCTCCAAGAAACCCCCTGAGACAAGCCTCTATTCAATCACTACTCTATAGTCATAGTAGAAGAGTCGAGATCAAGAAATAAGGTATAAACACTTGTAGAAATTCTTATAAACTATGCTAAATAGAAGTAGTAAATTTGTAAAAACAAAAGAGTGTAAAAAAATATTTCATTAAAAAAAGTAAAAATATGTATAAAGAGGTTTCAAGGCCAAAAGATACAAGGGAAAAGAAAATCTAAACAAGTCATGTCCTAAGACTTTGGCTCCTCTTACTCGATCTCCTTAGTCACCTTGCCTTCAACCTCCTCAGTAACCAGTTCTACTTCGACTACCACTCTTTCTGCTTGCTCTTCAAGAGGTTCAAGGATCTCCAAGCTAATCCAATCAAGGTTAGGCCACTTCTTGACACCCTCTGCCTTGGCCACATCGAAGCCTTTAGAGTAGTACTCTAAGGCTTCTTTCAGAACTTCTGCCCCGTAGCCTTCATAGCTAGTAGCTACGATACTTATCTACGGTAGATGCTTCGGTTTGGACCAGTTGGGACCTCAGCTCCCCCTCAACGCCTTGACACAACTCTCGACCTCGTGAAGCCTAGCAATCTTAGTCCCGAGATGACTCTCGATATCGAGTCTTGCCACATCGGTCCTCAAGCATTCCACCTCTTCCTAAGTAAACAAACAGTTGACATTGGCAACAGTTAGAGAAGTTTTCAGCTTCTCTTTCTCAAGCTCCAGATCATTGACCTGTCTAGAAAAAAGGCATCCCTTTGTATTCTACCCTCTTTCAACCATCTTGTATGATCCTCATTGGTGTTATCCATGGATTGGACGGAGTGGCTCAAGAAGAAGGCATACATGCCAAAATGTATCAACAAGAATTTGATAAGAAAAAGCTGAGTCTGTGTGCCTCATCTTCCAAATCGAATAATAAGTCTTAGAGCTCGAGCTGCCAATAGAAATAAAGCCCTCAAGGGCAGGGTTGGAGTCCCCGAGAACAAGAATGAAGTTCTCAAGGGTAGTAGAGGAGTCTCTAAGGGTAGGAGTGGAGTTCTCAAGAGCAGAACCTAAACCCTCAAAAATAGGAGTGGAGTTCTCAAGGGCTTTAGGAACTGAATTAAGGAGCACGACAACAAAAGCAACCCTTAGAGAAGGAGCCCCCTCGTTATCGATCTTCATCGCAGTCCCTTGTGGGACATCAACCTCCTAACTTGGCTCTTCATCCATTTGTTTCTCCACAGTACCTCACTTCCCTGCACCTCAGCTTGCTGAACCTCGGTTAGCTGCATTGCGATCTTCTCAGCCTCGGAACACCTCACTTTAGTCTGCTGGGTGAAAAGCTCCTTTGTCTTGGCCTTCTTCCTCCTAGCTTGGTCAGAAGGAGAAGGGTTTATAGCCTTGACCCTCATTCTCTCCCAAACTATCCTAGCAACTTCAGCTAAGTTGAACATAGTGTCTTCTTCAAAGAAAAAAAATTATCAAATTAGAAGAAATCAAGGATATCGGAAGAAACAGCAAAAAGAAAACAAAGACAACTAAAAGTAACTCTCCACTACCATCAAGAGAGCCAAGGGCATGCAAACTAAGCTGATGGGTCCTCAGTAGTGACACATCAGTGAGGTTCTTATCAAACATCCTAGGTGTGGCTCCTAAGACTTCCCCAACTGCCCACCACTCCTCATCACTCAAGGATAAAGGCTCATTTTGATCAGGTATATCCCTTAAGTTTCACT
Source organism: Bretschneidera sinensis (assembly GCA_023935145.1). Taxonomy (NCBI): domain Eukaryota; kingdom Viridiplantae; phylum Streptophyta; class Magnoliopsida; order Brassicales; family Akaniaceae; genus Bretschneidera; species Bretschneidera sinensis. The sequence continues at coordinate 92,399,686 of CM043698.1, forward strand.
TTTGCATAACTTGATGAGATTTTGGCCCCCCACAAAAAAAGTATTGTTCCTTCTAGCACTTAATAGGAAGGAGTATCCATAATCTTCCTCCCGCTCATTGGGTAGAAGTTGAACCACCCATTATCAGCATGCTTCTTCATAGTGTAGAACTACCTAAACATCTATACCTTAGACTTTCTGTTCCCCTACTGAACCCATCATGGTTTCTCAAAGCCAACACAAACCCCATAACAAAGCTCATCCCATTTGGGAAATGCTGAGTAGGGTAGATACCACAATGGTTTATAATCTCCCTAACATCAAGGTCAACAGGGAATCTTAACCCTGCTTTCAGGTGTCAAGGTAGCAGTAAAAATAGTACAACTCCTCATCTCTCAAAGGACACAAGATTTTTCATTAGGTCTAAGACGCCTAACTCTCCATTGAGGAGGAAAGAAGAACTTAGTGGGTATCGATTCTAATTTAGTCTTTGAAATTTGGCTAAGAATCCTCTAGCTTAGAAAACCCCACCAACAGAAGCAATTGTAACATCCGGAGAAGGTTGTCCCCCACTCTCATAATCGGTCTCTCTCTTCTCAATTCTCACATTTCTAGACTTACCAGCCCCAGAAGCAAACATGGCACAAAAGTTCCAAATCCTACTGATGGACCCAATAAACTCAGACCCAAGGTAAAAAGTAATTGTAAAGCCCAGCTTACATGGAACTAAGGCTCACGTAGCCACATAATTCCATCCAAGCCTAGCTAAGTCAAGACTAAGGATTTAAACCTAAAAAAATCCCGCCTCAGCTTTAAAGTTAACTATAATCGATAATTCCTTACGACGTGGAACTAAGCATTCTTGAAGCCATATAGTTCTACCTCAGTCAACAAGAATTACGACTTCATTCAACATCCATCATTCTTCTAAAGTTGACTACAGTCAACAATTCCTCCCTATGTGGAACTAAGCGCTCTTGCAGCCGAGTTCCACCATGGTCAACAAGAATTACGACTCCAATCAACATCCATCATTATTAAGAAATTGACTATAGTCAACAATTATTCCTGACGTGGAACTAAGCACTCCTGAAGCCATATAGTTCCACCTCGATCTACAGGAATTACGACTCCAGTCAACATCCATCATTCTTCAGAAGTTGACTACAGTCAACAATTCCTCCTGACGTGGGACTAAGTGCTCTTGAAGCCATACAGTTCCACCCCGATCAATAGGAATTACGACTCCAGTCAACATCCATTATTCTTCAGAAGTTGACTACAATCAACAATTCCTCTTGATGTAGAACTAAGTGCTCTTGAAGCCATACAGTTTCACTTCGGTCAACAGGAATTATGACTCCAATTAACGTCCATTATTCTTCAAAAGTTGACTACAATCAACAATTCCTCTCGACATGGAACTAAGAACTCCTGAAGCCATACAGTTCGACCCCAGTCGACAAGAATTGACTCTAGCCAACATCCATCATTTTCAAAAGTTGATTACATCAGCGATTCCTCCCGACATGGCACTATGCACTCCCAAAGCCATATAGTTATACTCCGATCAATAAGAATTATGACTTCAGTTAGCACACCTGCCAAAAAGGGATAAAAGGCACACGTCCTAAAATCCCTACTACAGTGGAGCAATGACTTCAGCTACACAATTCTCGTCGAAGTAGAACCATGGCTCCTAAGCCTCACGATTCACTCGAACAGAAGAGGAATTGTGGCTTCAGTCACACTCCCACTAAAGTGGAATCAGGGCCCCAACCATGTAAACCATATAGAAGAAGGGACCACAACAAAAATGTCAAAATAATTATAATCCAGTCCAAAAAGGAATCAAGGCTCGTGTCTTACAATTCCTATTACAATAGAGCTATGACTTCAGCAATACAAGTCCTGCCAAAGTAGAACTGCGACTCCTAAGCCTTACAGTTCGCCTGAACAGAAGAGGAATTACGACTTCAGTCAAGTTCCCACTAAAGTAGAATTAAGGCCCAACCGTGCAAATCCTTCCCAAAAAGAACTACGACTCCTAAGCCTCACAATTCTACACAACTAGAAGAAAGGTAAGACTCCAGTTGAACAACTCCTACAAACGTGAAACTATAGTTCCTCAAAACCATACAATCCACCACAGATCAAGAGAGTTAAAAACTTCACTCACACAACCACAACAAAAAGCATGGTTTCAGTCATGTGATTGTTGTCAAAGAGGAAGTTTGGTTTCAGTCCCTTAAAATCCCACTGACGTGGAATTACTTCAGTCCTTTAAAATCCCACCGACGTGGAATTACAACTTTCAAAGACACAAAACTCCACTTCAGATCAACGGGAGTTCAGACTTCAACCAACAAAATCCCTACCGAAACTGGGATTAAAGGCTTCCACAACCATACAATTCTACCTTAAGTTAATCAAGAATTACGACTTCAATCCAATGATCCCTAAACCAAAAGGGACTACGACCTCAACCGTACAAAAATCCTTTCCAAGGAGGAACAAAGGCCTCTGAAGCTACCCAACCTCATCAGGACTAAAAAGACAATAGGCTCTAATCGGATTACTCCCTTGAAAACCGACTACGGTTAATAAAAACTCCTTCTGGTGTAGAAACAAGCCTCTCAACTCTAGCTCGACAAGAGAATGAATCTCAAGCGCACGATTCTTACCTTTACTCCTTTAAGAATCTCTTCAGATCTCTCTAGGGAGTGGGAGGCATATGACTTGACAAAAATTATCTGATCTAATAAAAATCGAACACGTAGACTACTACCCTTGAAGCAATAAACTATCCCGCTTGTAATGATGAATGAATCTCTCCATGCCTTGGAGATTGACCTTGATGTGAGAGCTTGTGAGAAGAGACCACTTCTCATAACAGGCAGAGGTCTCCTTACACCAAGCAAAGACCATTTCTCGCATTGGATAAAGGCTCAGAAGTCACATCCCAATTGTATCCCTCTTCGGAGTCCGATAAAGGGGTTCCACATGCAAGAAATAAGGACATGCACCTAGAGACCAAGACAAAACCATACAAACAAAAGGAGAGAAAAATAAGAGAAGGAACCTAGGAAAAACCAAGATAACAGGGAGTAGAATACAAGAAGAACAAAGAGAATTAGTTCAGCTCTCTCCTCCTCCTTACACTCCCTCATCTCAGTATTATACTAAATTCTCTTCTTACTTCCTCTCGAATATCCTTACTGACTTAACCATCGAAATGTCTCCCTCCAAAGCACAATGCTCTGGAAGACTTCCTTTACAAGTATTTATACACATAAGAAATACGTGGAACCAAGCCTCCTCAAAGTCCTCTCATACAACAAAGTTCTCGAATGACTCCTCATTGAAGGACAAGAAAGATAAGGTGTACTTTATCTTTTTTAGGCACGAACACTATTTTTCCGATTTCTAGTGTTTGGATTATTCCCATGTCTACTTTTTATGTACTGATAAATGATAATCAACTATTACTAGATTGTTATTTTTTTTAATATTCACCATTTCTTTTAGTTACACTTTTGCTAAAAGATTGAAGTCACACTATTAAATTGTAAAAAAAAATGGCTTTAAAATTTTAGTTTTACATTATTTCTTATATTGTCTGATCATAATGAATTAGGTAATTGCTAAGAAAATGAACTCCAAAAATAACTTGTGGCAATTCAAAAACAGCTTTTAACACTATTGATGCAATATATGAGATAGAAAAATTCAAATTTAAAGTGCCAAAAACTAATTTTGAAGCTCCAAGATCATCTTCCTTGCTAATTAATAAAAAAATCATCTTCTTTATTCAAAATCCTCTAGTTTCAAAATGTTATACAATAGTAAATTTTATACTATTTTTCAAAGAAAAGAGATGAACCTATTTTGTCTGTTGGTCACAGTTGTAATATTTTTGACAGAAGGAATAAATTGATTCTCTTCAAGAGAGAAACAAACTGAAAGATAGAAATAAATTAATAAATAACCTCATGATTTACATCAACCTATGATTTTTTTAGTATAGCAATATTATATACAAGTACAACTGTCAATTTCATTATGAGAAATTCTATGATTCAGAAAATACTTTTTCCGATATAATTCTGTCAAAATATGAATTTTTGTAACTAAATAATCAAATTTTGTAATCGAATCTTCATTTTTCGTAACTAGATAATTTGTATAAGATAATCATCGAATAAATTATGCGGGATCCATAAAATTACAAAATAATTTCCAAAGAATTTAATGTCTCTAGAATTCGAATGTCATCGAAAATCTTTCTCCAAAATTCACTTTCTCTCTCTAAAGTTAAGAATTTATTTTTCCCTCAAAACTAATTAGTATATCTTTCTAAACTGAAATTTATACAACAAAATTCACTATTGATTGCCAATTGACAATTGATTATATATATGCCCATTTGCAAATCAGTATGTAATTTGACCGAAAAAACATTTACTGTTTGCCAATTAGCGTTCATGTGGTTTTTTAATTATTATTTCAAATAAAAAGAGCTAAATTTAAATATCATTATTTTTTTGTAACATTTTCCTTAATTTTCTCAACTTAGATATCATTTTTCGTAACAAAAAATTACCATCAAATTTCGTAACTAGGCCTTCGTATTTCATAACATTTGCCTTAATTTTCGTAACAAAAAACACTACATCAAATTTCCTAACCAAGCCTTCATATTTTCTAATGCCTTATTTTTTATAATCTAAATATTTTTCGCAACTTAATCTTTATATTACATAACTTAGGTATCATTTTTCTTAATCTAAAAATATTATTGTTGACGATGAAAATCTGCCTTCTGGATCCCTGCACACATGAGAGACACGTAAACTAGAAGATCCCCCTGACGGCTTTGAATGAGTCACTAGCTGACAGCATTAGATACATCACTGGGTGACGGCTTTTAGATGCGTCATCGGGTGACGGCTTTAAGTGTGTCATTGGGTGACAGCTTTTAGATGCATCATTGGGTAACGACTTTCGATGTGTCACCGGGTGACGACTTTAAGTGTGTCATTGGGTGGCGATATTAAATGCATCACTGGGTGATGGATTTAGATGCATCACTGGGTTGATGGCTTTAGATGCGTCAATGGATGACGGCTTTGGATATGTCACTAGGTGATGGCTTTAGGTGCATCATTGGGCGACGATTTTAGGTGCCTCACTGGGTGACAGTTTTAGATGTGTCGCTGAGTGACGGCTTTAGATACGTAACTAGTTGACGGCTTTGGATGCGTCAATGGTTGATGGCTTTGGATGCATCACTGGTTGACGGCTTTGGATGCATCGTTGGGTGATAGTTAGCCAAGAAATTTGTTAAGGCTTGTCCCTTAACTGCCTTTTGAGGAATATAAATTAAGTCGAATTCAATAATGGCTAGACTCCATTTAGCCATTCTACGATTAAGTATGGGTCGTGATAGCATGTACTTAACTAGATCAGTTTGAGCAATTACATAAACCACAAAACTTAAAAGATAATGATGTAATTTAGTCACAACAAAATATAGTGCTAAACATAATTTTTAAATTGAAGAATATTTGTGTTTCATTGAATTTAATACACGGCTTAAATAGAAAATAGCTTGCTCAAGGTTACATTCATTGTCCCGAGCTAACAAAATTCCTATTGGATCTACTGTAACCGATATGTAGAGCTTCAACAGTTTTCCTTGCTAAGGAGAAATCAAGACTTAAGGGTTCGAGAGATGTTTCTTTATCTCCTCAAAAGCCTTCTAGTGAAGCTCTTCCCATATAAAAGCTTCTTCTCCTTTGAGCTTCAATAATGGACAGAACACTTTGGTTTACCTGTAACATTAGCAATAAAATGCCTTAGAAAATTCACTTGCTCCAAGAACCTTTAAAGTTCTTTCTTATTAGAACGGAGTTTAACATGAATTATTGCTTTGGCTTTGTTTTGGTTGACTTCAATTCCTGACTATGAACAAGAAATCTTAAAAAGTTCCTTGCATTCACGCAGAATGCACACTTCAAAGAATTTAGTTTTAGTTGGTGAACCCTTATTCTTTTAAATCCTCTCGATAGAGCTTGAGGTGTGACGAAAAATCTTGTGATTTCACCACTATGCCGTCAATATAGACTCCTATAAAGTTTCCAATCATGTAACGGAAAATCAAATTCATAGCACACTAGTAAGTTACCTTAACGTTTTTCAATCCAAAAGGCATCACTACCCACTCGAATGTCCCTAGATTACCAGGATAACAAAAGGCGGTCTTATGTGTATCCTCTAGAGCTATAAAAATTTGATTGTATCCAAAGTACCCATCCATCAAGGAGAGCACTCGGTTATAAGCTCCACTATTTACTAATAGATCAGCTACTCGCACAGGGTATATATCTTTAGGAGTAACACTTTTGAATTCCTAAACTTCATGCATAACCTAAGTTAGACATTTTTCTTTATTACTAGGACTATATTGGAAAGCCATTCTATATACTTGGCTTTTCGAATGAACCCAATTTTCAACAAGTGATCGATCTCTTTCTTAACTTTGAGGATCACTTCTGTAGACATCCTTCTGGGTGCTTACTGGAATGGTTTGTAGCCTCTCATAATGGGTATTCGATGTTCTACCACGCTTCGACTTAGTCCTGACATCTTATCATAGTCCTAAACAAATAAATCCTTGTACTTCCTCAAAAGAAAAATGAGTTACTTTTTTAGCTTTGGGGAAGTAATTTGTTTATGAAGGCTGGTTTTGCTTCCTCTCCATCACCCAGATCAACTTCCTCAATGGGATCTTGAGTTTCTGCCTCCAAGTCTTCAAGCATAGTTGAGGCAAGTTCAAGATCTTTTAGTTCAATTTCATCAAGGTTCTCTAGACTCTCGAAGTTGTTATAACGACCCATCCTCAGGTGGGCCCTACTCGAGATGGAATTGTCACTTTTTAGGCTTTGAGACCTATCCTAAATTCTATGCACACATCTTGACATGCAATACAAATCACAATTTGCATAACCAATCAAATGATCCCGTGTACAATAACATTTATACAACAAAATTAATATATCACTTCTTTAATTTCATACAATTTACAAGCATTTAAATTTCTATTTTTATTATACACAACATCTTTAAAACAAAAATCTTAGACTCAAGAAGACTCTGAGGATACCGCTTCCAAACCACCCATATAAGTCAAACTAGCAACTCTCAACTGGATCTTTCTTCCATAATCAGCTACCACTTGGGGGGTAAAACATAAAGAAGGGGGTGAGCTTAAAAAATATTAGTGAGTAATATATTACTCAAAGTACTCGATTTTTAGCTTTGTTTAGGAATTCATTTTATTCATTAAGTCAATTAGCATATAGTTCTAAGTGATTTTTATTTCTGTCGAATCATAATCATTTATTTCTTTCATATTTTCAATTCAAGGAAGGGTGTCTATCACATAATGGCACTACACCCCATATTATAATCACAAATGAATTTATAATATACACTCATCACACCATCTAATCTCATACCTTCCATAACATAATAATTAACCTATAAGCACAACATAATCGCATCACACAACTCAACACCATGTGCTCCTTATTGGGCCAGTCACATCAATCAACATATGAAATGTAATGCGATGCATGATCATGTCTCAGTTCATTTCGTCTTTCTCATTTCATTGCCCCTCACTAGGCTAATCATATCATAATGCCCCTCACTGGGCTAATCATATCACAACAAGGACATCCCCTCATGCACTGGTACGTCAATCACCCCATCATAAATCCTCGGATCCCTTATACATTTTCGGGCGAGGTCCTACCATTCCAATATTTTTTCAATACCCTTTCACCCCTTCTAAGTGGGTCCTACTAGTCCAATATTTCCTCAGTCCCCTTTCACCCCTTCTGGGCTGGACCCACCCTCAAATGTACACTCTCATTCTGCACAAATCATCATATGAATCACATTTATGCAAATGCATTCACATCACAACAATTCTCAAGCACAATTAATAACACAAAAGATATTCATTTCCATTCCATAGCCAATTCAATTTTTTTTACACATAAACCACAATACACACATCATATTCACAACTGTTCTTCATAATTCAATCACAATCAATTTGAACAATCACATCACATAACACGAGGAAGAGATACTTTAGCTTAAATGTATATCATTTCATAAGCATACATACAATTACGTAATACATTTAATATATGACCATATTTTTATTCCTTTAATATTGTTTTACAATTTTGTTAAAATTTAGGTCCTTATTTTTCTTCTCACTTGTTAAAATTAATGCGAACTCACCTTGCTACGTCATCTACAAACTAGTCCCCAACTACTCCATTCGCTCTTCAAAGTTGTTTTTCACTTGTGCCTAGAAGTAAAATAATGCTTAACCCCATCATTATTGATCATAAATGAACACTAAGCAATCCCAAAGGTATTTTATGTACATTAAATGTCACGTGCGCACTTCGCACGCAACCAAAAATCAAAGAAATCATGTGTTATACCTTTTTTTATCTTTTTGAATCATCTATTTTGGGTTTTAAAAACATTTTAATCTCATGAATACTAGGAATTTTAAAGGTTTTTAATCATGCTTCCAATGTATATAAATATTAAAATCATTTGGAAAAGTTTCACATTCAAAACTAAAGGAAAAATGTCAAAATTTCGAAAATCAGCATGATGTAGTCGACTGGGCACCTGATCCTGTCCACTAAAAAAGGTCCACAATTTTTTTGCTACTTCATTCAGTTGACTGAACACCTGATCCAGTTGACTAAACCCCATGGTTCATTAAAATTTTGGTTAAGATGCTTAACTCAGTCAACTGGACACCTGATCTAATCGACTGAATCCCTTGTTTTTAGCAAAATTCTTCCCAAAAACTCATGTTTTTCTCCATAACTCTTCTTGATTCCTATGGGCCTTTTCAAATCTTTAAAGATAAAAGTTTCTAATAGTTTTATTATCAAAAATCAATATTACCCATACAAAAATTTGAACCCTAAACTACAAAATCACAAACTTTGGTTTAGAAACCATTTTCTTTAAAAAATAATACAAACCTTTTTCCCAAAATCTCTCAAACAAACCTCAAATCCACAAACCCAAATTCAAATCTTAAGTTTATGAACAAGCTTGAAGGTTAAGACTAGATAAAAGTAGATTTTACCTTTGTTTTAAGCATTACCCCCCTCCCCCTCCTCTCTTTTCCTCATCTTTCTCTTCTTCTTTCTTTTCTTCTTCTTTTTTTTTCTCTTCTTCTCTCTTTCTTTCTCTCTCTCGGTCTCTCTAGATTTTTTCACACAAAAATCTAATCTCTCTCCCGCTTTTATACTATATCTTTTGCATTATTACATAATTATCCGTCATCTTCTCATTTTTTCTACATTTCACCACTCCTCTTTAAAATTTCAGTTTTTACTTGGTTTTTCTTACCATCCTTTAGAAATTTTGTAGTCTTCCCTTGACATATGTTTTTATTACTTTATTCTTAGTTTATTTATTTATTTCTAAATATAATTAATTTCAATTATAATTTATTTTCGAATAAACACACCGATTTCACGCAAAAATTCACTCGTGATTTAAAATAATCTTATTATTGTACTCTACAGTTGTGCTTGTATATTACTTTTTTCTCAGCCATATATGTAGCCAACTGATAAGTTTCATATTTAAGCACTTAATTTATATGTGTTAAGCTTTTTGTCAATATATTTTAGTCTATTTTACTTCACTTTTGTGTTTTACATGTTTTTATAGGGTCTTGGAGAAAAAGAAGCATTTTTGGCACTTAAAGGAAGAAATCTGGAAATCTTGGAGCAGCTTCTGGTCAAAGTGCGATCGATCGCAATGTTGCATGTGATCGAGCACACATTGCGATCGTGCGTACACATGAAGGATCGAGCGCAGCACTGCGATCGAGCACAAGACGCATGCGATCGAGCGCACATGTATGGGCGTGAACAGTAAAACGGCAGAACCCTATTTTGGAAATAAGAGAGTTTTTGCGTTTTTGAAAGTTAGGGTTTTCAGAGCCTTCCAAGACTACTCAAGCCCTATAAATACACCTGTAAAGCATACACAAATCATCACTTCTTAGAGATGACATCTTAGAGATCACTTCTTAGAGATCACTTCTTTTATCTTTTGCTTAGCTCGGAGTTTTAAGCTTTGGAGAGGATTGACAACCCGTCTCCCTAGTATTCTTCGGGTTTTATATTTTATGCTTAGTTTATATATGATGTTTATTTTAGACAGCATGTGTAACTAACTCTTTATAGGGCTCGATTGAAGCCCTAGTTATGCTTTCCCATCTATTTATTCATTGATAATCTTTGCCAATAGCCTTTATTATCTTACTTAACTTGATTAATGCCTGTGTTTATTTAAATTCCTCATATGTATGTGTATGACCAACGTATTCATGTGGTATGGATTGGTTAGTTAGATCAATTTGGATGACCGAGTCCTGTGTCTAACAATAGTAACAAAAGATATCCACACCAGATTCTTGGATTAATCAACATAGGAAACCGGGAGTAGATACCATGCCCTAGGTCTCATGTGGTTGTTGATTTCCACAGCCCTTATGCTTTCTTTAGGAGCAACTCAGTAGATTCCATACTGAATCCCTTAAGAGAGAAAAGAGTTAGAGTAGATACCAGTATCTTTACACTACCAACATTTTTCTTGTAAAACATTGCCTCGATGCTGTTTGAGGAAGCCATGAATGTCTTATTATTTGCATACACAGTTTTAACCTGGTTATTATCATTCCAAAATAAAAGTGATTGATGAAATGATGATGGTACACTATAATTGGAATGAATCCAATCTTGCCTTCGTAAGGTGTTATAACTTGAAGTTGAGTCAACCAAAAAAAAAAGGCAGCTACTATGATTTGACTTCAAACTTATAATTTGAAAGGGAAGACTCCTTGTGTTTTAATTATGTTCCTTGAAAAACTGCAAATGGAGACCTGAGAAGGGATTAAATCATCTTCTGTGTCTCTTGTAATACGACTTCAAACTTGTAATACGAAGCATAGTATGTGGTAGTATATTGACTATTGCACCATTGTCAACTAATACATGGTTCACAGGTTTACCTTCTATGTGAAATTTAATATACATAGGTTTAAGGTGTTGAGCTATACCTCGAGAAGGCTTTTCGATGATCATGAAAGTCCCTTCTCCTATCTCCATCTACTTTTCCCCTAGTTCTTCACTCCATATGCACACTGCCTTTTGTGGTTATTCCTTGATTTTTCCCATTTGATTAATGTCAACCTCTTTAACTTCGAGTGGCTGACTGTGCACTACTCGAAAGGAGGAGGGAGGGATATTGACCATTTTACAGTTAATGGCCATAACTTTTTTTTCTAAGTATTTGTTTTCGAGGTCATTGCCCTGGTCTTCTTCTTCTTACTCTTCTTTGTCCTTGAAGGGATCATCCTTAGCATTGTTGTGGTTAGAATTTTCCTCGAGAGTTTATCCTTTTTTTGAACTTTCTAAGGTCCCTGACGATCGTCTTTGTTGGTTTGTTGTTCTTACATTCATGATGTGTATGAGCCCTTCGAGGCCCATGGACTTCAACCATTAATCCCTGACCTCTCTTGCGATAGGGTCAATATGAAACCCCCTTTTGGGAACTAGAATGAATTCTCCATCTTGGGTCAGGGATTATAAGTTTGAAGCTAGTGACTTTTTCAAAGCTAGTGACCATTATAACTTTTTCAAATGAAACCCCCTTGTGTTATAATTCGAAGGGGATCACTTCTTCTTCCTCGTCATCACTTCCATTTGAAAAAGTTACTATTATATCCTTCTTGTCTACAAAGCTAGTGACTTTTTTTCTTCCTTGTTCCTCTTGAGCTCAAGTGATTTTCTTTTCTTCCTCCGAGCTAGGAGTTTCAACTCCCCTTTCGAGCTTCTTATGTTCCTTAGCTCTTTGGGATGCTCCGGGTTATTCTTCTCCCATGTTTTGTCTTTGTTTGGCAGCCTAATAGTATAGCCATCTTCTCTTTTGGGTTCGATTTTGTATTTCAACTTCAAATGTTCCTTCATGTTGGTATAGAGGTAGTACCACTTTCCTGGTTCTATGAGTGGCACTTTCAAGGTTCTTGGCTTCTTCAACATAACCTATGTTGCTTCTTCTTTTTATCAGTCGAATGCTGGCTATGTATAAGGCTTGATCGTTCATATAGCTTTGCCTCTCCTTTACGAATATCTACTCCTTTTTCCTCGAGTATTAGTTATTACGAACCTAATATTGGTCGAAAGGTAGCTGGCGGTCCTTCCGCTCAAGCTAGTTTTTCCTTATTCTTTTACCTAGTCTTTTACCATCGCCTATTTCATAAACAACTCAGCCACTTTCTCTTGACAAACAATGCATAATATGTTCTCAGTGTTAGTTAAAGTTACTAGGAAAATCGATTCATGATCTCCAGTTACTGGTATTGAGGTTTTAGCAACTTTTGGCTTCAACTCTTCATCTTCAACCATTATTGGTTGGTCATCATCATCATCTCCCCATCATGTGGGTTTAATCTCCACGAATGGAACAAGATCTGCCACTTTGGAGTATGTGACATAATAATCAAACTTACCTGAGTGCTTTCCAAGCAGTCCAACTTCAGGATCCCTAGCCTCATACCCTTCTTTCAATATTTGTTGCTGAGTATTATTTCATGAAGTACTCATGGTTGTTCCTGAAAATAAATAATGAGGATTAGTAAACTTCTTGTTGTCTTGCAATAATTGTGAAACCTTTAGAGCTAGCTTGTTAGCATTAACCAAATCAGGGAATGGGTTAGTGTCATCTTGCATTGTTTTTGTTTTTTTTCTCAAGGAATTTAAGTGTCTCTCAATCTATCTTATCCTAAATTAGATTTCTAAATACGATGCACTTGTTGGTTGAGTGAGTAAAAGAGTTATGCCACTTGCAAAAATTTCTGTCTTGAAGCTCTTCATTCGAGGGAATTTAATGTCGTCCAACTAATCTAAGTTGTTTAGCCTACAAAAACATATCAAAAATTTGATCTTTTTTACTTATATCAAATGAATATGACCTCATTGGAGCATCTGAATTTGTTTATTTGCCAGAGCATCACGCATGAAGGGTTCTCAGCCTACAAACTCAACTACATCCACCTCGACATTGAGATCATAATAGTATATCCCACAAGATGAAGTCCTCTTTTTCTATTCTTCCTTCAATATACACTCATATCGAGTAGTCATTTCTGTTAGCTCAAACAAGTCATGGAAAACCATTCCCTCAAACTTCTTACTGAATTCAAAGCTCAACATGATAGGAACACTTTGTGTGACATTTTTAATGTGTTTCCTACCTTATTTGCATTTGTAATTCTCTTAACTTTGTTATTTTGAGCTTAGTTTCTATTCTTAGTGTTTAGAGAGCTTGTGAACATGGGAATGGTAAAAGAATGTGCAAAAATGAGTTTTCCTAGTTACTTTAGGAAATCTAAGTGGATCATGAAAATAGTCTTATCATTCTAAGAAACTTTCCTAATTTGGAAACTTGCTTTTTTGATATCTTTCATTTTCTAATTATGGAAAATTTCCTTATTTATTATTTTATGATTTCTTTGTAGGGAATTTCCACCTTGGAATCATGTATAAATGCATGCATTAGGGTTCTAAGGAAATTTTGTGATATCATTTCTCTTCTTTCTTATGAAACCTTGACCCTTTAGCCCCATTACAACCTTTTCATAGACCTCCTGATCCTTTGATGTTCTGTTTTTAATGTGGAGAGTGTGTGCACAAGCAAGCCTATGGTTTAAACTATTTTCACAAGTGTTTGAGTGATTAGTATAGCTAGCACCACATTTAAATTAGTGAAAACCATAGTGATGCATTGTGAGAAGTAAAATTTGATACTATTTGTGTATTAACTTAAGGGTGGCATATTACACTTATACTTGTCTGATTATTCACTCACACACTCAAAGTTTGAATGCTATATAATTTTAATAACTCTGTGGCTTGTTTTTGAGGTAAACTTGTGCTCTCCCTACTTTATTATGCTATATTGCCTAAAGGATCTCTAAGATGTAAGTTGGAAGGATTAGAGTCATTTAATTTGTTTTATGTCATTGTGGTGTCATTTATTTAGTTTCTGTCATTTCCCTTGATATTCTACTATGTTACATACTATTTTGTTTTGCTAAGGGACTAGCAAAAGCTAAGTGTGGGGGAATTTGATAGGAACACTTTGTGTGACGTTTTTAATGCCTTTCTTACCCTATTTGGCTTTGTAATTCTCTTAACTTTGTTATTTTGAGCTTAATTTCTATTCTTAGTGTTTAGAGAGCTTGTGAACGTGGGAATGGTAAAAGAAAGTGCAAAAATGAGTTTTCCTAGTTACTTTAGGAAATATAAGTGGATCAAGAAAATAGTCTTATCATTCTAAGAAACTTTCCTAATTTGGAAACTTGCTTTTTTGATATCTTTCCTTTTCTAATAATGGAAACTTTCCTTATTTATTATTTTCTGATTTCTTTGTAGGGAATTTTTACCTTGGAATTATTTGGATGATGTGTCAAAACATGAGAAAATATTGGAGTCCACTAGGGATCCTATGCGGGCCATTTGTGTAGAAGAACCCTAATGCATGCATTTGTACATGATTGCATGTATCTGGACATGTTTAGAAGCTTGAGGAGTTTTTGGTTCAGCTTGGGAAGAGATCTTTGCGCATAAGGAAAGAAAATCAAGCCAAGAATTCGGCCACCTCAATTGTGCTTGAAATTAAAATTTTGAAAACTCTAGTTTTTCTTCCTATATATAGCATCGCTAAAAACCCTAGTCTTTTTTTTCCACAGATAGTACACCCGAAAACCCTAGTTTTCTTCTTCTACTTATAGACAACCAAAAACTTTTTTTGGGGATCTTTTTCTCGGAGAAAAATCTAAAAAAAACAGGAGCTGGCTGCTGAGTTCTCTACTTCAAATTCAAGAAGCAAGAGGTTGAAACACTCCACCATTCCATCTCCAATCGTAAGCACATAAGGACTTCTCCAAATTGTGGTTTTTCTTCATCCATCATCATAGCCGTGAGGATCATCACCATCAACATCTCAAGCTTCCTTGATTGTGTTAAAAAAAGTGTAACCCTTATGCCTATTCTTTTTAATTGTTTCAAACCTGGTTGTCATTGGATTAAAGAATACTGTGTTAGATTCTTGTGTTGGAGATTATTGTTAATTCAATGAATTGGTTAATTTTCAGATTTATTCTTTGATATTTTCGAATTGTTCATGATATGTAGACACGTGAATTCATGATTTTTATTACATATGTTGAATTTTCGGTTCTGTTATATTTAAAACTTTGATATTGCAAATCAATGAAGCCATAATCGCACTTTCATTCACCTAATTGATCTGAAGTACGATTTAAAGTGGTAAAAACTATGAACAATAGCCAATGTTCTGGAAATTGCATGTTCTTTATCCATGAATTATTTTTCATAGGAATAAGGAACAAGTTATTGAACCATAATTCCTTTTGATCTTAATGATTTATTTAAGTAATTGTAAGGATGCACTGAGTATTAACTTGATTGCTTAAACAAAATAACTAGCTGATGGACTTTTCCTAAACTTAGGGATTATCTAAGAAGGAATTTATAAAATGCATGACCTCTTTAGGTTTGCACTTTGATCCAATTCCGATATGTGATTGAGGCATGAATTTGTTGTCTAAATTGAAAAAATTTGATTAGTCATTTAATAAATTTGATTCTCTGAATTGTGAGAGAAACTGATCAATTGTAAATAATTGTTCTTTAATTTCCTTAATAAAATTTGTAGAAAAAAATCAGATCATGAAAACTCCCTAATTTTTTGTAATATGTTAATAGATGTAGATTTATATTTGTTTATAAATTTCTAATTAAATCAACCAAATTTTTTTTATGACTCTTTAGTATAGGAGTACCCGTAATCCCCGGCCAATAACGATACCCTACTAATCACTTTACTACACTCTTATACAGGGTTTGTTGATGACTAAATTAATGGTTTATCACAACTCATCATGGGTTAGCTTCACATACTTGATTTCAAGAAAGCCTATATTACACTTGGCTCGAGCCTCTTTGAAGTTTTTCAACGGTCTCATCCTATTATTGTTTCAACCTAGCTAAATTAGCCATGGAAACACATACTCATTCGAGGAAACTAAGTCAAGAATCTTTCATGCATGTCCTCCCAATTTATTATCGAGTTCAAAAGGAGATTAATGTACCACATGAACGCTTGTCCTGTCAAAGAGTTAGGAAATAAACGAAGCTTCATAAAATCGTGGTTAGATTATTTTCCACATTAGATGGTGAAATGTCTAATATGTTCCAAAGTCGTTTTCTTGTCATCCCCAAAAAAATTCGTGAAGTTAAGAATATTGAAATTTCGAGAAAACTCGATTTGCTAGCCTATATAATCATGGTAAGGCTTCCTATAAATGATCCTTTGTACCCTATGGATCCCATGCCTATATAGATGCTCGAGCTGCTCAAGCCTTCTAGACGGTATTTGGTCTGGGATATGAGGTTGATTACTGCACATGAGGTCGTCAAGGTTAAGAGGCGGTGGAGCTGGGGGAGCTTAATATGCTTCATGGTTTTCAGGTGGTAATTGTTGAGGTCTAACTCCAACCTGCCCCGGGATATTTGATTGAACCAATGGTATATTGGGTTGGAAGGGTTGCGCCAATGGTATATTGGGTTGGATTAGTTGTGCTAATGGTACATTAGGTTGGACCACTACAACATTGGGAAATCTCATGTGATTCAACATGACAGAAAGATAGCCTAGTGCTTGAATCACGGGTCTGGGTGGCATCTGTACTCCAACAATGTGCTGGACTCCAAGGGATGGCTATCCCCCAGTAGGTGTAGCATGCATGAAATGAGGTTCTGTTGGTGCAATAGTCCTGCATTACTTACCTGTATATCATTCAAATCTTTGGTAAGAGTTTTTATATTAATACTAGGTAAAGCTCGAGGATAGGTTATAGCATGTCAGAATCATTTCCTCTTGGGAATGCCCTTGAGGATTCTGCTTTATGCTGCACAAAACTTATCCTCTCGTTGTTGCTTTTAGGGAGAGTATCCATAAGAAGTGGTCTTTGATCCATCAACATGTTAAGTTTCTTCAAAATCTGAGCCATTTCTTATTATTGGCTCTAAAACTTATTCACTTGTCTAGTTGTTTGTGCTATTTCCTCCCTGGTTTGACGTTGGTTAGCCACCAACATATCCATCTAAGAATTTAATTGCCCTATATCTTGATGCAATTTATCTAAGCGATTTGCAAAGACTTCAAAAGCAAGAGTTTCTTTCGTATTTGTTGGAGTCTTAGTCATTGATCTAGTAACTTACATATACTAGACATACTCCCACTATGGTCGCCAGCAATCATGTTAGTGCAAGATTTAATTTTTACGTCAATCGAGGTTAAGATGGACTCGATTGGAATAATACTTCTCTAGATAGATGACATGTGCACACTCACTATTCACACTACTCGTTGTGCACATTGCTCGCAGTGCACACTCACTACGCACACCACTCACAGTGCACACCACTCACCGTGCACACTTCTTGCCCTGTACACTACTCGTTGCACACACTCTTTGCACACACTACTTGCTGCGCACATTGCTCGTTGCGTGTCACGGTACACACCATTTGGTATGGTTGCTACCTGTGAGTTGGCCTTTGAATGAGTTGTGTGGTGATCTGTGTAAGTTTTGTGCAGCAATGTGGCCTGGTTGTGGGGCAGTTGTGCAATAGATGTGTGTCAGCAGTGTGCTAGAGTGGTACAATGGTATTTTCATAATTATTTGATTTATGCTCTGAAAATTATTGAGAATTTTTGGGGAGTATCTTAAAGTTATATGCAATGATATAGTATCTTTAGATTTGGCATATTGCATAAATTCTATTTATTAAAGGATTATGATGGCTCAAGCATGAGGTATGTTTCCTAGTGGGAATGCTCAAAATGACTTAAGACTCTTCAAGGGGGGACATGGTGTTGGGCTTTCCACCACCCCCAGTGTGCGCACATGGGCCATAGTTAGGCTATGGTTTGAGACATGTGTTATTGCACTCTCTCCCATGCTTGAGGCTTTACCTTATGTTCATTATCATATAGGCTATTGGATATCATCTTAGTATTGTGTGCATAAGTAATGTGCAATTCTCGTGTGGCAATGAAGCATCCATGGGAACATTATCGGTTAAGTTGTGGACTGAGTGCGTGCAGACTCTCGGTTATGTTGTGGGCTATCGTCGGTGTGCTCAGCACAGTGATGGGAAGCATTGGGCATCAATGGGCAAGTTGCACATCGGCTATCTTCGGTTGGGCTTGTAAGCGGTGTGCATTCAGCTAGACTTGAAAGTTGGTTGCGTGCCATCAGATTTGTGAGTGGTATGCTCTTAGTTAGGATGATAGACTATTATCCATATGTCTAGCATAAGAAAAGAGAGATTATGCTTTAGTATGCAAGAAATGGATCAGTGACCATCACAATGAGGGGCGACATTGTGCGCCTTTGGTAGGCACATAGGTAAGAGGGATTGTAGGTCTTTAAGCTAGGAATTGACACAGATGACAACTCTGTTGCATTTCTAGGATATCTTAGGGTTCCAATGAGACTTTACTCGTGTGCTCTTAATAGAGTGTTCATCATTAGAGTCTAAAGGCATGAGGGCTGATGGGATCCAGTAGCACTCGTTAGTGGCTTCCGCATCAATTGAGAATCAGAGACACGGTAGGATGGTTGCTTGGTAGCGGGCCAAGCTTTGAGCAGAGACTTTGGGTTCTTGTGTGTGTGCCGAGTGAGTTTCTTAGTATTGCATTTTGAGTTTCAGAGAAGTGTGATGAGTCATGTGGCTTTAAAAAGTTGTCTCACGAGTTCTTAGGGCGAAAACATGAGGTGAAGAAAAGCTGGTTGAGACTTGGAGAAGTTTTTGTGCCGCAGATCCTCTGGATTTAGGGAAAATCTGGCAAACCGTGACACTGCACACACTCTTTACGCACACTACTCATTGTGCACACTGCTCGTCGAGTGTCATGGTCCACCAGATTTGCCCTAAATCCAGAGTATCATGCGGTGCTAAAACTTCTCCAAGTTCTAGCTAGCTTTTCTTCACCTTTAGTTTTTCGCCTCAACAACTCGCAAGACAACCTTCTTGAAGCCCCAAGACTCATCACACTTTCTCTACAACTCAAACCATGATACCAAGGAGCCCATTTGAGAGTGCACATAAGCGTTGATGTCTCTGCTTAAATATTGGCCCTCTTCCAAGAAACCATTTTATCGTGCCTCTGATGCTCCACTGATACGAAAGTCTTCAAGACCCAACATATCTGATACCAAGACCCATAAGATGTTTGACCTTGTCTGAGAGGTTATCACACCAATCTCGAATCAATTGCAATATCCCACTTATTCGAATAGCCACAGACGTGAGCTAATGGTCCTTATCAACCCTCATGCCTTTCGACCCTAATAAGGAACATTTACCCGATTAGAAGCACACGAGTAAAATCCCATTGGAACCCTAAAACATCCTAGAAATACCACAAGGTTGTCATCTGTGTCAATTCCTAGTCCACTCACCTGCAATCCCCCTTACATGTTTGGCCAGTGAAGATTCATAATGTCGCCCCTCAATGTGTTGGTCACTGATCCGCTGCTTGCACACAGAAGCACAATCCCTCTTTCCTTGTGCTAGACATATAGATGATATTTCACCATCCTAACCGAGATCTAGTCTCCCACAAATCCAACTGCATGCAACCAACCCTCAACCCTGACTGCATGCACACTCCCTGCAAGCCTAACTGAAGATAGCAAACGAATAACTCGCCCACTGCTGCACATTGGCTCCTATCATTATGTTGAACACAATGATGATAGCCCACAACAAAACTAAGAGTCTGCACGCACACAGATATGGTTGCATGCATTCAACCCACAACTTAACCAAAGATGTCCCCATGGGTGCCTCATAGCCACATGAGAACCGCAGACTGCTTGCCCATACAGTGCCAAGATGATATCCAATAAGCCAAACGATAGTGAACGTAGGGTAAAGCTTCAAGGATGGGAGAAGAGCACAATATAATGCATAGGAGCCACCTATATTGTCCATGAAGCTCATAGCTTCATAGAGGCTCATGTCACCCTCTGGTGGCTCTAAACCTACACCCCAAGTTATCTTAGGAGGCTTACTTAATGCCAACACATGTCTTAAACCATATCCCAACTATGGCCCATGTGCGCACAATGGGGGTGGTGGAGAGCATGACACCATGTCCCCCGCCTTGAAAAGTATTAAGTCATTTTGAACATTCCCACTAAGAAACATACATCATGCTTGAGCCATTATAATCCTTTAATAAACGGATCATGATCCTCTATATTTAAAAATTGAAATGGAGTCAAGTTTATGGTGAGATTGAATGCCACATCATTAAATGGAGAATATTCAAATTCAAATTTTTCAATGTAGAATTTAATCTCACAATGAACTTGACCTCCATTTGCACACAACTTCAAGATACTCCCTAAAAATTCCCAATAATTTTCGGAGCATAAATCACATAATTACGAAAATACAACTGTGCTACTCTAGCACACCTTTGACACATATCTGCTGCACAATTGCCCTACAACTAGGCCACACTGCTACACAGAACTCACATAGATCACCATACAGCCCATTCAAAGGCCAACTCATGGGTAGCAACCGTGCCAAATGGAGCATACCGTGACATTCTCCCCTATTTCATTCTATTGATGTCCTTATCGACGCGTAATATAAGAACTAGAGCTAAGCTTCCGCAAAAAGCTTTGTGACATCTTCCCATTATTCATTGGAGCACCACATGTGTCGTTCTATGGACTCAAGAGTCTCTTTCCAATCTCCATATACTTGATCAAAGATGTACACTCATACTTCTGCTTTCACTTCACTCATGCTCGAATCTGCTCGTTGCCCTCAGGAGCACATAAGGTAACTAAAACACTACATTGATTACCTAATGATGACGCTGCATTGTGCTTCAAAACTGAATCTCAACTCTCAACGGTGTGTGCGACTTTCTTCGCCACACCACAAGGTAACCCTTTAAATTGCCTCAAGTGAAATGCCACATCCCTCAACACACTTATCCTTTTGGTTAGATCCTATGAGTTGGGCAATTATGCTAGTCATACTCTTGTAGCGCCACTTCTCTTAGGTGCACCTTTCTGGATGAGGCCCTCATGCCCATCAAATTCATGATCCCTCCCTCTGGAACTTGAGATGTCTTATGCATGCATTCACTAAGACAAGTTATTGGGCTCCAACCATGGGGCTTACCCCAACTCGAGCTCCACTGAGCCATTACCAAAATCCAACTCTGGATGAACTTACTCAAGGTTCCAAATAAGGCAACTCTAGAACTCAAACTCCGCTGCACATGTGCCTACTCTTAGGCAACACAAAAACGCGAGTAAGGATGAACCCCTCTAGATCTGGCTCATAAGCCAATCGCCCACTAGTGACACCACCATTCTTGTCTGAAAAAACTCAAGATGCCTCAAAACTTTAGAATTCAAGATGCCTCGACTCCCATGATCACTCTCTTGTGAACTATGCTCAGGTTTGAAGGGCACTCCCCCACTCAAACACTCAACTCAAGGCCTATACCACTAGGCTAGAGGGATCCCTTCCTTTCAAAGGGCCCTCACACAAAACTCGAATCCAAATGTGTCATTCCTTGACATTATGGGTTTCTCCCACTTGCTCACTTAACGCCAACCCTTAGCTAGGAGAATCCATTTCCTCTCTCAAGATGGCAACCTTTCTCTTTATAAGGAAGCCACAAATCTATATTTTTGTGAGTTTTAAATTACTCGCAAGGACACAAGTCATTTGCAATATAGTGTTGTGTAAGTGCGAGGTCGAATCCACAGGGAATTGCGTTGTGAAAATATATTTTTTATCTAAACTAACCCTATTTTAACCTAGTTCCAAATTTAGGATTGTATCTTGCAAAGAAATATAAACTAAACTAAATTGATTTAAAAACAACTAATAAAAACACTAAGGTTTTCTGAATCGACCTCACTAAAGTAAAGCATATATCTTCATGTTCTATATAAAAATAATCTATCAAATCATTTCATGAATCCACCATTACACAAATCACGGCGAATACCCAAACTAAACCAAAACCATCCAATGTATCCGTTTAATTCACAAATCATAATGGATATCCAATCTAATTTGAATGATCCACCGTATCCGACAGATGAAACACAAGGAATATCTAATTTAAAAATTTAAAAGCAACCAATCATAAGATTTTACTCAAATAATTGAACAGAACATTTATACTAAAAAATATCAGAATTGTATGAACAAATCTGAAAATATTATGCCAAACAATGGCGAAGCTTCATCTTCAACCTTAGATGAACATTTTAGCCTCTCATAATTATGAAACTAAAGTTCACAATAAAAGTACTAAACACTAAACTTTAAAACTAAAAAAGAAATAAATTAAAACTGACTATACATTGGGATAAATTTCACTCGCTGTTGGGCGGCACTTCCCCTCGTGGTAGCAAAGCCTTCGAGATCCACCAGAATGCTAGCAGAAGTCTTCCGGATTGCACACCAATTGCTTCAGTGAGGTGAGGCTTTTATAAGGAAACTCAAGAGTGCAATGTGTTTCAAATTCGATGTGGGATACTGCCCGAGTGCACTGTATCACAGTCTTGTGCGCTCGAGCGCAGCATGGTGCACTGCTTGACCTTTGTCTACCAAAACTGTCATAACTTTCTCTAGAAAAATCATTTTTACGAGCCATAAAATTCTTCAAAAAAAAGACATCCGGATCTTTCCAAGCATATATGGCTCATATCCTGATTCTTCCTGAATCAATACAGTAAAATCCACAAAAATGACTGATCTGCCACACTGAAATCACACATAGCCTGACCTTTGTCTACTAAAACTGCTAAAACTTTCTCTAGAAAAATCATTTTTATGAGCCGTAAAATTCTTCAGAAAATAGACATCCGGATCTTTCAAAGTATATAAAGCTCATCTCCTGGTTCTTCCTGAATCAATACAATAAAATCCACAAAAATGACTGATCTGTACAGGCAATTCTGGCAATTTTAGTGAAACTGCTTTCTAAGTGCTTGTAAACCTGTAATACAACGAAAACAACTCAAAGTAACAAATTCCTAAGCTAACAAATGTAAATTAAGAGGTCAAAATATACAATATTTGGCACTCATCAAAATGACACTGTGACACTACTTCACTTGTTTGGTAATGGTTATTTTCTAGTGATTTTGATTTTTCTTTTCTAATGGTTATTTTGTTTACGTTCATTAAACAAACATGAAAGAAATTGTCAACCATGAAAGATATCATAATCCCATACTTTCCTTTCTTCTGAAAACACATGTTATGAAATTAGATCTATAAAAAAAGTACTTAAAAGCTTATTAAAAAAATATGGATGATTGTAAGTGATTTAGACATAGTTTAATTGATAATCATGTTTTTTTTTTTAAAAGAGGATATCCATAGTTAAATTATGAATTTATTATCTATGCTTTGAAAGTAAAATTACTCTTACACTTTCTATTCATTCAATCTAATACATTAATTTTTAAAATCAACTAATTTATTCAATTCTAATAAAAATTTCAATTAAACACTTAACAAAAATGCATGTAAATGTCACGTACAACAACATATATACAAGTTCTTTACCCTTTTTCATTTTTCAGGTGAAATTATTTTCAAAGAAATTGATGAAAATTCTATCAGAATGGAGTGACTATGCTGATTTTAAAAGTTAATGTATTAAATTAAAACAATTAAAAATACAAAAAGTGAAATAATCTTAAGTAAATTCATAATTTAGTCATATTCTCATTTTTTTTTATAAAAAATTCTAACAAAAGGTGAAGTTAAAAATATTTAATCTAGTAAGTGTTACGCTTTATTTGAATGGTTATCATTTTAAAATAGGGCTGAATTTGTTCAATGCAATTCCATGGTATATGTATGTGTATTTCTTTGTTTATGTGATAATAGGATTTAAACCTGAAACTCGTGCTAGAATGAGAAGCGTGACCATCAATTGATCTCTCCATGGTCAAATCTCAATTGCTTATGTAATTATATTAGTGTCACATTAATATTATCAATGAAATTTATTAAAATGTCTTCACAATTTATTAAAATTTTAATTTTATTTCATTTTGATCTTAATAAATATGATTAAAGAGTTTTTATTATAATTTTTTTATAAAAACAATACTATATATAGTAATTCGTGTCCCGTAAAAATCAAACTTGAAATTTTATTTTAAGATACATATTAACCATTAGGACAATATCTCGTTGGCAAAAAAATTGCTAAAGTAACTAAATAAAGAAAAAAACGTAAATTAAAAAAAAGGGGACTCTCTCCAGCTTCCTAAGGAAGCTGAACACGCCATTTTCCTATAGAAGCTTTGCACAAGTGTGAAATACCCTGCTACTCTTTCTCAATGGTTTTGTTTCTTTTGGTGCAAAAAATTAGGGTGAGTACGAGCCACGTTGGACTAAAAAATTAATACAATTTAATTATATTGAGTTCAAAAAATCTCAATTCAATCAATAAATCCATCCAATTTAATTCATTTAAATCAGTTTGGATCACTGATTTAGTATTTTTTTTCATTTAAAAATTAACGCAGGCATATTACATACGTAAGAAAAAAAATTTTACTACAATTATTCATCATTCATTATATCCAAAGTCAAATCCATACAATAATTTATTAAATTTTACAAATAATCAATTACAAATTAAGTACTTTAAATTACTTCACACAAAATTCAAAAGACTTTAATTTAATACAAATTATACAAAAGTAAATAAAAGTTAGATTTTAAAGGTGTTTGATCAATCCAATTATTCGAAACTTAACATTGGTATACATTTGGTCATAGAATTTCTATAACCAAGTTTCATCATATAAAAAATATAAAATTAGTGAATATAGGGTAAGCAAATCAATTCAATAAGCTTTTGGAAAGTATATTGAAAGTCCAAAATAAATGCTTTCACGAGAACAAATGGTTTTCTTTATATATATATATACACACTGTAATCCAAACTAAGTTATCAAAATATATATTGCAATCTAAACTAACTTATCAAAATATAAATGTAGTTCATCAATCCTTAAAGTAACTATATTTTAAATATATATAAAATATAATTATATAATGACCAGGTTACTGGTTTGGGTCGAGTTAAATTTTTTTTATTCGTGACCCAATCCAACCCACTGGGATTAAATTTTCTCAACACAAATCTAACCTAACTTTTGAAAACCCCAACTCAACCCAACCCATTACACTAGTTTGGGTCGGGTTCGCGAATCCACTAGTTTTTATATTCACCGCTATAAAAAATGTTGCAAGCTTCTTTGTTTTATCTTTATTTTTCTTTCAAATTATAATTTATAAATAAACACGTTCTAATAATTTCACAATATTAATGGAAATTTTTGTATCCATCCCTGACTATCATAACAAAAGTTTTCGATTTTTTCACTACAAAGTTGGATCTTTTTTACTCACTAAAAAAATATTATGACTCAAATGTTAAATCTCAATCTAACTGTTGATACCGTTTGCTGTCGGTGTTGACGTGGCTAGGGAGTTAGTGCAGGCTGGGCTCTGTGTGATGACGTGGTCTAGATGAAGACTCGGCCTGGGTCCTGCACAAGTGACAAGAATAAACTAAAGGCCCTCGGAAGGAGAGGAGGGGGAGACCTCCGAAGGCACTCCGATGATTAAGTTAGCAAATATTTAGGGGAGGAGTCGTGGGTTCGAAAGAGGAACCGAGGACTCTTAGAAAATCAAGTGAAGTTTGTGTCAATCTGAATCACTCTGTTGAGTCCATACCTTGGCCTATTTATAGTCGTCTGCCAATGGGGAGGGTATGATTCCAAGCCCAGGAGAGGGGGCACCGTAGGGCGGCCGTAGAGTGGCTGCAGGGCTAGGGATTGCAGGGCGGCCGGCTGCTGTAAGGTGGCTGGCGGCCATAGGGTGGCTGGCGGTCATAGGGTGGCTTACGCCTATAGGGTGGTTGCAGGGCTAGGGGTTGTGGAGTGGCTAGCAACGGTAGGAGAGGTCCAGGTGGGGGCCTGCCGGGCCATCCCTCACGGTCTTGAGGATTTTTGCTGGACAGGGGAAGTTTATCGGGCCAGTTATGTTGGATTACCCTGCTGGGCCCAAACATATTTGGGCCGTAGGTTTTAACCGGGTTTGGAGCTTATTTGGGCCGGAACACATCTGCTGGGCTTTTGGACCGTAGTATTTTGGGCCGTATCACAGGCCCCTCACTTCCTTGAGTTCGTTCACGTGCTTAAGGAAGTACTGAAGGTTATACCGGGATGGGAGTTGAGGAGCATGACTCGCTCATGGGAACTCGGATTGTCACTTTTTGGGAAGTGAGGGGTTATCTTCGAAAGGCAAAACGTTGTCTGGAGAGGCAAAGAGTCTCCTCGAAACCGTGTAACCATATTTAATTTGTATCGTTGGTTGTGTTTTCCCATCTTATAAATAGGGCCTTTTGTCATCTTTTGTTTCAAGCAGAACGATTCTGGTTTCTGAGATGAGGAGAGAAAAACACTTCTTAAGGCTAGGAATCACGACCTCTTTGGCGTGAGACTGGATCCGGGTTTCTTCCTGACTCCGAGTGGGGACACAGGCTTCTTCCAGACTCCGAGTGGAGTGGAGAAAAGAGAGTGTCGTGTCTCTAGATGGAGGGACCCCTCATGCCCCGGCTTGCTAGGAACAGAAGAAGAAGAGGGGATGGGTTGCTTGCACTTGAGAAGTTGAGAGTAAGGTTACAGCCGTTCTTCTGGTGGCAGCAAGATTAGGGGGAATGACACCGTCCCCGTCTTGCAGTTCCTAGAGCGGGAAGGTGGGGGGGGCCTCCTGAACCTGGGGCTGATCATAGCGGGTGATTTTCAGCCTCAGGTTCGACCCAAGGGCTTTTCAGGTTTGTGTCAGGAGCTTTTCAGCCTGAAGAGGGAGGAGAAGCTGGTAACTGGCGCTGCCTAGGGGTCATGGTGTTTTTATTTTTTCTTGTACTCCGAGGCCATTAAGGTCCTCTTTTACTTGTACTTCGAGGTCGTTAGTCTATAACCAACTGTAATCCTTTTGGTTAATGAAATATAATTTCTTGCTATTTTGGTCTATGAAATCCTTCCCTTTGACACTTGTATGAATTTGATGGCAAATTTATTGAACTGAGAGGGGGTCCAAAGCCCCCGTACTTGGAGATTCGACCTAGTGTTGACGAGGCTCGGATTTCTTGGCGAAATTTACCGAGCGTGAGCAGAGCAGCTCATATGCTCGGACTTATTTGGAGATTCGACCGAGCGTTGACGGGGCTCTGATTTCCTGGAGAAATTCACCGAGCGTGAGCAGAATAGCTCATACGCTCGGACTTATTTGGAGATTCGACCGAGTGTTGACGGGGCTCAAATTTCCTGGAGAAATTTGCCGAGCGTGAGCAGAACAGCTCATATGCTCGGACTTATTTGGAGATTCGACCGAGCGTTGATGGGGCTCGGATTTCCTGGAGAAATTTACCGAGCGTGAGCAGAACAACTCATACACTCGGACTTATTTGGAGATTCGACCGAGCGTTGACGGGGCTGGGATTTCCTAGAGAAATTTGTCGAGCGTGAGCAGAACAGCTCATACGCTCGGACTTATTTGGAGATTCAACCGAGTGTTGACGGGGCTCGGATTTCCTGGAGAAATTTGCCGAGCGTGAGCAGAACAGCTCATACACTCGGATTTATTTGGAGATTCGACCGAGCGTTGACGGGGCTCGAATTTCCTGGAGAAATTTGTCGAGCGTGAGTAGAACAACTCATACGCTCGGACTTATTTGGAGATTCGACCGAGCGTTGACAGGGCTCGGATTTTCTGGAAAAATTTACCGAGCGTGAGCAGAACAGTTCATACGCTCGGACTTATTTAGAGATTCGACCGAGTGTTGACGGGGCTCGGGTTTCCTGGAAAAATTTACCGAGCATGAGTAGAACAGCTCATACACTCGGACTTATTTGGAGATTCGACCGAGCGTTGATGGGGCTCGGGTTTCTTGGAGAAATTTGCTGAGCGTGAGCAGAACAACTCATATGCTCGGACTTATTTGGAGATTCGACCGAGCGTTGATGGGGCTCGAATTTCCTGGAGAAATTCACCGAGCGTGAGCAGAACAACTCATACGCTCGGATTTATTTGGAGATTCGACCGAGCGTTGACGGGGCTCAGGTTTCCTGGAGAAATTTGCCGAGTGTGAGCAGAACAGCTTATATGCTCGGACTTATTTGAAGATTCGACCGAGTGTTGACGGGGTTTGGATTTCCTGGAGAAATTTACCGAGCGTGAGCAGAACAGCTCATACGCTCGGACTTATTTGGAGATTCGATCGAGCGTTAACGGGGCTCGGGTTTCCTGGAGAAATTTTTCGAGCGTGAGCAGAGCAACTCATAAGCTTGGACTTATTTGGAGATTCGACCGAGCGTTGACGGGGCTCGGATTTCCTAGAGAAATTTGTCGAGCTTTACTTTCGTGCTGTAGCCCTTCTGCGCGCAAAGGCTTTTGCTCGTTTTAGGTCTGCTAGATGGTCGTGACCTCCTTCTTCGCGCGTGGGCTTTTCAGCCCATTTTAAGTCCACTAGGTAGTTGCGACGAATGACGACGCTTGATAAGAAACGGCAGTGTGTCAGTTTTAGTAGAGGCCATGCTCTAGCGACAGCTGGCACCTAGGTCACTAGAAATGATGCCTAGGGAACTTGAAACGGCCCCTAGAAAACAGCAAAGGGCGTGTCCGTTCGTCTGACGCGTGATTTGACATTCCTCGTTTCTGCTGCCATAACCCCTATAGAAGGGGGTACCCCTTCCTTCAGTTTTCACTTTGCATTCTTGAGAAGTTTTTAGGGTTTTGGTTCATCTAGAGAGTCTGAGAGCGCTCGGCATTGCTTAGGAGTTTTTTTACAAAAGTTTTCCTTCCTCTCTCGGTGAGTAATGTCTGTTAGTAGTGAGTCTAGCGAAGCCCTGTCCAGGGAGCTGGGGGAAGCAATGGGGGTTTCTTCTAACGAAGGGGTTACTTCCCGTGAAGTGGCTTCTGGGGGTAGAGGTCGGGCCCTAGTTCTGTACACGAGAGAAAGAGTGGAGGGCCAGGGGTCCGAATCATCAGGGGGAGATGAGGACCAGATGCTCACATCTATTAAAGACGAGGTCTGGGATACAGAGAGAAAGGAATGGGTGTTCGAAGCGAACACCATTCCTAGCATTGTGGCGGGATCCAACCTTCTAAGGATGAGGGTTAAATACAGGATCCCAATGGATTTTAATATGAGGGTCCCCGAGGGTGGAGAGAGGGCTTGCGATGTCCTGTCCAGCCGGCAACCGTATGAGTTGTGCCTCTACGAGTATCAGCTTAAGGCGGCGCTCAGGCTCCCTCTCCACCCGTTCCTCTGCTCAATACTTAGATATTTTGGTATTGTGTTAAGCCAGCTGGTGCCCAATTCGGTTCGGTTGATTTTGGCATTCATTGCTGTGTGCCAGGAGGTAGGGGGTGATGAATATTAACGTGTTCAAAGCCCATTTTCAGCTAGCCCGGTTAGGTCACTCGGGCTAGGTTATCGTTAGTTCGAAGCGGGGGAAGAACGTTCTAAAGAAGAAGCCTTCCTCCATTAAAGGATGGAATGCGGGCTTCTTCTTTGTCTAGTCTACCAAAAGTTTTGATGTCCCCCTCACTTGGGGCCTGGAGCGTGTTGGCAAATGCAAAAGGCCACACCTCTCCCCGCGTGAGGAGGAAACATTGAGGGCAATGCTGGCCGCGCCCTTCGAGATCGATGTTCTTAGAGATAATGAGGAACTCCATAGGCACGGCCTATGTCCTCCTCGCCTTCCCTCGCGCCTCTTTTACGGTAGTCGCCAGCTCGTCGACTTATAGGAATTTTCATTTACTTTCTCCCAAGTTTTTAATTCTTCTTTTTTTGTGCAGACATGGAGATGGCGGCGATGGCAAAGGAACTGGCTCGTGAGAAGAAGATGGCAGTCGAAGCTAGCGGTTCTGGGTAAAAGAAGAGAGCCAAGATTTCGGTCGTGGCCTTGATCCCGGTTGATAGCCCTCCAAAGCCTCCGGTGGCCCCTATTCCTTCAGTGGCTCCCTTGCGTCGTTCTGCAGATTAGGAGGCTTCTTTGATGAAGGAATGGGCAATCCAGTTCCTTGAAGGTTTCGATGAAGCTAAGAGGAGGGTTATGCTTCTTTTCCCGAGGTTGGATTTCTCGGGCCTTGACCTAGCAGCCGACTCTGAAGGTTCTGGTGCGGATTCTTCAAGAGGAGGAGAAGGTGCAGTTGTTTAGGCTGGGGGTCCAGAGGGCCTAGGTAAAGCCCTACCTGCCCAATGTGGTGATGCCGGGGAGGCGCGAGCTGGAGGGGAGAGCGAGGTTCAGTCCTTGAGTGACTGTGAGGCTCTTGAGGCCTCGATTGCTCCAAAATAGTCCCTTGTCTATATCCAAGGCCAATAGTGCCTCCCTTTTGTACTCATCTTTTTCTACGAATGAAGGAAAGGAGTTTCGGAATCTCAAAATTTTATTAATCTTTGTGCTTTTACATTTTATTGATAAAATCTACGGAGGTTCTCCGCATTCCAGGTGAGGGGAACGGGCTTCCCTTCCATGTCCTCAAGCTCATAGGTGCCTATCCTGCAGATTCTTCGAACCTTGTAAGGGCCTTCCCAATTCGAGACCAGCATTCCCGTGTGTCGAGGGCGTGAGACTTCACTCTTTCGGAGGATGAGATCATTAAGCTTGAAGTCTTTGGGCCGCACCCGGGAGTTATAGTACCAAGCAACCCTTTGCTAGTAGGTTGCAAGGCGAATTTGAGCTTTGTCCCTGGCTTCTTCAACTAGGTCTAAGTTCATATTTAACCCTTCTTCGTTGTTGCTTGGCTCAAAGTCACAGTACTCGGAGTGATGGGACCCCGATTTCGAGAGGAATGACGGTCTTTGACCCGTACGCCATGAAGAAGGGGGTTTCTCCAGTTGGCATTCAGGTCGTTGTCCGATAAACCCAAAGGATGTGGTAGAGCTGTTCTACCCACCGGTTGTCTACCTCGTTGAGTCTTCTTCTGATTCCTCGGAGGAGCGTCCTGTTGGTTACTTCAGCCTGACCATTGGCTTGTGGGTACCCCATAGAGGAGAACCAATGGTCGATGTGGAGGTCATCGCAGAATGTCTTGAATCGAGAGCTGTCAAACTGCTTTTCATTGTCGGTGATCAGTACTCGAGGGATCCCGAATCGGCATACTATCGACTTCCAGACAAAGTTTCGAGTTTGGTGATCCGTAATGTTAGCCAACGGCTCGGCCTCAACCCATTTGGTGAAATAGTCAATGGCCACGATAAGGTGCTTCTTTTGCCCGACTGCTGTTGGAAACGGGCCTAGGAGATCCATCCCCTACATAGCGAAAGGGGAGAGGGCTGGAGATGGATACGAGAGGGTTAGCGGGGCGGTGTGTTATTAGGGACCATCGTTGACAATTCTCGCATTTTTTGACCAGATCTGCTGCGTCATCCTTGACCGTGGGCCAATAGTACCCCTGGCATAGGACCTTAAAGGCTAAGGCCCGAGCCCCAAAGTAGTTCCCGTAGATCCCTTCGTGGACTTCCTAGAGAGCATAATCGGCCTCTCTGGGACCGAGGCATCGCAGGTATGGCGTAGTTAGACCCCTTTTGTATAACCACCCTTTCATAAGGGTGTAACGCGACGCACGGGAGATCAACTTCCTGGCTTGGTCCTTGGGTTCCGGTAAAGTGCCGTCTTTCAGATACTTGAGGATTAGGTCTATCCACGAGGGTCCCTTTTCTACTGGCAGGACCGGGGCTTCGTCTATGCTTGGGGCAACAAGAGTTTCCTGATAGATAGCTTGACTGGGTACCAGTTGTTGGGAGAAGGCCAGATTAGCAAGGACATCTGCCTTAGAGTTTTCAGTTCGAGGAATCTAGGTTATCCGAAATGTTTTGAACATGGTGGCTGACTCCTTCACTTTTCGGAGATATTGGGAGAGCTTCTCGCCCCTGGCCTCGAATTCTCCCAGCACCTAACTCACCACCAACTGAGAGTCGCTGAATACCTCCAGTGCTTCTACGGCCAGTGCCCTGGCTAATCTCAGTCCGGCCAGAAGGGCTTCATATTCTGCTTCATTATTGGAGTCATTGAATCTGAACTTCAATGCATATTCAATGGTGAAGCCTTCAGGGCTGCAGAGGATGAGTCCTGCCCCGCTCCCCTGGGAATTTTAGGACCCATCCACATGGAGACTCCATCCCAGAGGGGAACCGCTGTTTAGAGGTGCTTCAGGTTCGTCCAGAATTATGGGCAAGCTCGTTTCCACGATGAAGTCGGCCAGGGTTTGGGCTTTGATGGATTGCCTGGGTCGGTAGCGGATATCAAACTCCCCTAACTCGACTGCCCATTTTACCATTCTTCCTGAAGCACTCGGATTGTGAAAGACCTGCCTCAAGGGTTGGTCCATTAAAATGAGGATAATGTGGGCTTGAAAGTAAGGCCGGAGCTTTCGGGCAGCTATTATCAGAGCGTAGGCCA
Source organism: Bretschneidera sinensis (assembly GCA_023935145.1). Lineage (NCBI taxonomy): Eukaryota > Viridiplantae > Streptophyta > Magnoliopsida > Brassicales > Akaniaceae > Bretschneidera > Bretschneidera sinensis. The sequence goes on from CM043698.1 coordinate 92,432,441, forward strand.
TCTTTTCAATGGGAGGGTACCTCGTCTCGGCCTCATGGAGAATTCAGCTGACGTAGTAGATGGGTTTTTGGATACTCGCCTCTTATCGTACCAGAACAGAGGCCACAGTGCTTGGTTCGGCGGATAGGTAAAGGAAGAGTTCTTCATCCGGGGGTGGCTTGATCAAAAGGGGCGGCGAACTTAGGTACTTCTTCAAGTCTTCAAACACCTCTTGGCAGCTTTCGGACCAGGCGAAGTCCTTCGCCTTTTTGATAGCCTGGAAGAAAGGGAGGCACCTTTCTGCTGATTTAGACATGAAACGGCTCAGGGCTGCGATTCGTCCAGTGAGTCGCTGGACTTTTTTCACTGACTTGGGGGGGTATGTTGAGGATAGCCTCTATCTTCTCTGTATTGACCTCTATCCCTCTCTGAGTGACCATGAATCCCAAGAACTTGCCCCTGGTTACCCCAAAAGCACACTTGGATGGATTCAACCTCATATTATGCTTGCGCAAGACTCCGAAGGCTTCTTCCAGATCGGAGTGACGGTTTCGTGCCTTGGGGCTTTTGACCAACATGTCGTCCACATAGACTTCCATATTCCTCCCGATCTGCCTTTTGAAAATTTTGTTCACTAACCTCTGGTAGGTTGCCCCAATATTCTTCACCCCGAAAGGCATTACCTTGTAGCAGTATAACCCTCGCTCAGTGACGAATGCGGTCTTTTCTTGGTCAGACTCATGCATGAAGATCTGATTATAACTAGAGTAGGCGTCCATGAAAGAGAGGAGTTCATGCCCAGAGGTGGCATCCACCATTTGATCGATCCGGGGGAGAGGGAAGCTGTCTTTGGGGTAAGCTTTGTTTAAGTTGGTGAAATCAATGCAGATACGCCACTTTTCGCTGCTTTTCTTGACCATTACCACATTAGATACCCACTCAGGGTACCTTGCCTCTCTAATAAAACTGGTTTCCAGCAGCTTGTCTACCTCAGCATTGATGGCCACCTGACACTCGGGGGTAAAGGTCCTCTTCTTCTGAATAACTGGCTTGTATTCAGGGTCTACGTTCAGGCGGTGCTCAATGGTTTCAGAGTGGACCCCTGGCATGTCTGATGCTGACCGGACAAACAGATCTTGGTTCCTTCGGAGGAAGCAAAGGAGTTCTTCCCTGGCCTCCTTTGAGAGGTTTGCTCCTATCTGTATGGTTCGGGCGGGGTCTTCCCCTAGGTGCACAGTGGTTAGTTCCTCCGCGGGTCGACCTCTAGGTGTCTTCACCTCGTCCCACAGATCTTTTACTTCAAGTGGTAAGGCCTCGGTCTTTTTCCCTTCTCTGATAGCACTCAGGTAGCAGGACTGAAAGACTCTCTGATCCCCCTTCATCACCCCTACACCTTTGCTAGTAGGGAACTTGACCTTCAGGTTATAGATGGAGACGACGGCTTTTAGTTTGTTGAGGGTGGGCCGTCCGATTATCATGTTGTAGGAAGAGGGTTGTTTTACCACTAGGAACGTGGCCCGTACAGTAGCTGTTCTTGGCACTGTCCAGGCGGTTACCAAGAGGACTATGCTTCCTTCTGGGAAGATTGGGGATCCCTTGAAGAGGTAGAGGGGGCAGGGGCAGGTTATAGATGTCCCTTCTTTAGTTCCATGCTTTGGTAGGCATCATGAAACAGTATGTCAACGGAGCTCCCATTATCGATCAAGACCCGCCGTATCTCGCAGTTGGCTACTAAGAGTGAGACTACCACAGCGTCATCATGAGGAGTCTGCATGTCCTCCAGGTCGTCTTCTGTGAAGGAGATCACCAGTTCTGTTTTTCTTTTCTTGTGGGGACCGCTGACTGAGGCCACGGTCCTGACATACGTTTTGCCGCTCTGCCCCGAATTACCCCCTGCGGCCGATCCTTCGCAAATTGTTTTGATGATTCGGGTGGTCGCGGTTACTTTCGACTTCTTCTGGCGGGGCCTCTCCGGCTCTGCCCTGGCGTCTTTTCAAGGATTCAGCCTCTCTTGCCAGGGCTGGTAAGGGCGTCTGTCATCTCTTCTTGGTGGTACGGGGGTTTCACGCCTTCGAGGCCCAGTGAACTCCTTCAGGTGCCCTCGGTTAATGAGATTCTCAATCTGTTCCTTCAAGTCATGGCACTCCTCTGTATCGTGGCCACGGCTTTGGTGGAATCGGCACCACTTCTTGGGATCTCCTCCAAGGGGCTTCTTGGGTGGCCACTGTAGGATAGACTTATCTTAAAGCTGCATAAGGATGTCAGTCCTAGTAGTATTGAGGGGAGTGAAGTTTTCAATCCGAGGGTGGGGCCTATACCTGTCCTCTTAGTGAGGCTTTTTGGCTACTCTTTTCTGGGGGGCATGGTCTTTCCTTTTTCTTTCGGTTTCTCCCTCTCTTTCTCTTCTGAAGGCTTGATCGTCCTCCGTCAGCATGTACTTTTCTGCCCGGGCCGAAATTTCGTTCATGTCTCAGGGCAGGCACCGAGTTAGCTTGGAGCAAAAGATTTCTGACCTTAATCCATTTTTGAAGGCCATCACTTAGACGTTGAGATCAAGGTCTGGAATTTCGCAAGCTGCTGTGTTGAATCGGGAGATGTAAGCCCGAAGCCTTTCTCCCTTATGTTGGATAATGTTGAAAAGGTTTTCCGAGGTTTTCTTGGGCCCCTTGCTGCTCAGGAAGTGAGAGGCGAAAGCATAACTGAGCTCTTTGAAACTGCCAATGGTTCTCGACTTCAAGCGTGAGTACCAAGTGTCCGCCACCTTCTCAAGTGTCAGGGGAAAGACACGGCACATGATCTGGTCTGAGTGCCGGTGCAGCACCATTGTCGTCTTATAGTGCTGGAGGTGGTCCATCGGATCCGAGGTTTCGTCATACATCCTGACTTAGGGCATCCTGAAGTTTGGCGGGAGGGGGGTTTCTAGACACCTTCCGTGAAAGGAGGGTCCTGGACGCAGAGTTCGTCTATAATACTGAGATTCTTATGCCTTAGAGCCGAGTCTATCCTTTCCTGCATTTCCTCAAATCGTCTATCAAGGCTGGGGTTGCCCTTTGTGGTGGAGCTTTCTTTGGACTGGCTATGGCGCGGAGAGGGCTCGACGTGGGCTGATTACGTGTTGGATCGTTCCTGCCGGATGACTCGGTCTCTCCTGGAGCTCGGTGAGGAGGGTAGGAAGGTTGCCGACCCCTTTCCCGAACTTGAGCTGCCAGATTGGCTATCATTCTGGACAGCTCTTGGAATTGAGCTTGGGTTGCCGGGGCTTGAAGGTGTGCAGAGGCTTCCTCGCCATCTAGAGAGTTGGTTTCAAAAAGGTGGGAACGTTGTTCCCTGGCGGGGGTGGCATGCTCTGGGATCATCGGGAATCCGGGTCCGGATCGGTGACCGTAAGCGTTGCCTTGGATGGGAGCCGAGCATGCCGCCGGGGCTTCCTTGCTGGTTCTTCTAGCACCGTTCCTTGGTGGCATCGTGGCAGATAAGTTCTTTTACTTCTTCACTTCTACTGTAGCGAGAGATTGTGGTTTCCCACGGATGACGCCAATTTGTTGATGCCGTTTGCTGTCGGTGCTGATGTGGCTAGGGAGTTAGTGCAGGCTGGGCTCTGCGTGATGACGTGGTCTAGGTGAGGACTCGGCCTGGGAGACGGCTCGGCCTGGGTCCTGCACAAGTGACAAGAATAAACTGAAGGCTTTTGGAAGGAGGGGAGGGGGAGACCTCCGAAGGCGCTCCAATGCTTAAGTTAACAAATATTTAGGGGAGGAGTCGTGGGTTCGAAAGAGGAACCGAGGACTCTTAGAAAATCAAGTGAAGTGTGTGTCAATCTGAATCTCTCTGTTGAGTCTATACCTTGGCCTATTTATAGTCGTCTGCCAGTGGGAAGGGTATGATTACAAGCCCAGGAGAGGGGGCGCCGTAGGGCGGCCGTAGAGTGGCTGCAGGGCTAGGGATTGCAGGGTGGTCGGCTGCTGTAGGGTGGCTGGCGGCCATAGGGTGGCTTACGGCTATAGGGTGGTTGCAGGGCTAGGGGTTGTGGAGTGGCTAGCGACGGTAGGGGAGGTCCAGGTGGGGGCCTGCTAGGCCATCCCTCACAGTCTTGAGGATTTTTGCTGGGCCGGGGAAGTTTATCGGGCTAGTTGGGTTGGATTACCCTGCCGGGCCCAAATGTATTTGGGTCGTAGGTTTTAACCGGGTTTGGAGCTCATTTGGGCCAGAACACGTCTGTTGGTCTTTTGGACCGTAGTATTTTGGGCCGTATCACTAACTAAGCTTTATCTCTAATTACTCGATCTAATTATTCTCAAGAGAAAAAACACTCATTCTAAATTCAGTGAGAAAAGCATCAAAATTGATTGATTTAATTTGAAATTTTATTAGATTTTGTTGAGGTTTAAATTCTTTACCATATTCATGATATAAATACCAATTGGTTTTGTTTCTTTTGGTACTACAAAAAATTAAGGGTGAACATTGGTCACGTTGGTTTTAAAAAATTAACACAACCTAATTATATCGGGTTCAAAAAATCTCAATCTAATCCATGAACTCATTCAACCCAATTCATTTAAATTGGTTTGGATCACTGATTTAGTATTTTTTTTCACTTAAAAATTAATGCAGACATATTATGTACGTAAGAAAAAATATTTTACTATAATTATTCATCATTCATTATATCAAAAGTCAAATCTATACAATAATGTATTAAATCTTACAAACAATAATTTACAAATTAAGTATTTTCAATTACTTCACATTAAGTTCAAACGACTTTAATTTAATACAAACTATACAAAAGTAAATAAAAGTTAGATTTTAAAAGTGTTTGATTAATCCAATTCTTCACGACGTCAACACTGGTATACATTTGGTTATAGAATCTCTATAATCAAGTTTCATCATATAAGAAAATAAAATAAGTAAACATACGATAAGTAAATCAATTTAATAAGCTTTTGGAAAGCATATTGAAAGTCTAAAATAAATACTTTCACAAGAACAAATGATTTTCTTTTTATATATATATATATATATATGAAATATATACTGTAATCCAAACTAACTTACCAAAATATAAACGTAGTCTATCAATCCTTAAAGTAAATATATTTTAAATATATATATATATATATATAATATAATTATATAATGAGCAGGTTACCGGTTTGGATCAATTTAAAATTTTTTAATTCGTGACCCAACCCATTGGGTTAAAAAAAAATTCAACACAAACCCAACTTAACTTTTGAAAACCCCAACCCAATCCAACTCTTTACACCAGTTTGGGTTGGGTTTGCGGGTCCATTGATTTTCATTTTCACCCCTATAAAAAATGTTGCAAGCTTCTTTCTTTTGTCTTTATTTTTCTTTCAAATTATAATTTATAAATAAATACGTTTTAATAATTTCACCATGGTAATGGAAATTTTTGTATCCATCCCTGATTATCACAACAAAAGTTTTTGATTTTTTCGCTACAAAGTTGGATCTTTTTTACACTAAAAAATATTTTGACTCAAACGTAAAATCTCTATTTAGCTAAGCCTTATCTCTAATTACCCGATCTAATTATTCCCAAGAGAAAAAACACTCATTCTAAATTCAATGAGAAAAGCATCAAAATTGATTGATTTAATTTGAAATTTTATTAGATAAATTCTTTACCATATTCATGATATAAAGGATACTTGTTTTGTGAGCTGGAGCTCATTATTGTTGGATGAAGAGATTATATGAGAGCTCGAGTTCACAAAATTATTTTCTTAATATGAATGTCATAATATATATTTATCCATTTTACATATTTTCGTTTTTAAATGAAGTATAATCAATACATAGTGTGCGGTTATTCAAAAAAGGGAAAATGGAACAAGGAACAAAACAATGCAATGGAATATTTATGAAAACCTAATCGGTCAAAAGTGAATACTAATCAAGATGAATGATCCAAATAAGATCATATGCTTTATAAAGCATAATACGCGTCATATGATAAAGAAACTTGTTTTTATAGTACTAAGTAATTAAGTATTAAGCACGAGTCTTTTGTCCTGATTTAAATGAGAGAAGATACGTTATAAGTCTTTGGGATTTCCCTTGTAAACAATTCAAACATGCATTCTCGTTAACAATCACAAAAGATATTTGACCAAAAGTGTACATGAGTACTATTATTTCAAATTTTTATATTTCAAAGGAAATGACAGTTAAAAGGGTCTATTGTTTGTTTTGGGTTTTCATTACATACATTCTAATAGGCATTAATTTGACTGGGACTAAGACGTGGTCTGAAAAAGAAAAATTGTTTTATTCCCTGTTTAAATACTTTTTCAAATAACACCTAAAGCGGTTTTGTAGCAAATAGCAATAATCCATTATCAGATTTTTCTTTTTGGTCTAAATTCTATACAATTAAAATTTTTCATTTTCACACTATTTGTCCAAAGGAAAAAGAAAAACAAAAAATCATAAGAAAGTAAGAGATAATGTTTGGATAGAGTTTTCGAAATTTTTTTTTTATATTTCAGAAACAGTTTTAAAATGTAATTTTTCAAAACAGTTTTTAAAAACAGTTTTTTGAAAACTCCATATTAGTATTTTCTGACATAATTTTTGAAAAATAATCTTAAAATCAATGTTCTCTTTTTTATTTTATTCTTTTTCATGAGATATAAAAAATATTAAAAATTTAAAAATAAAATAATATTAATAATTTTTAAATATTTTATAAATATAAAAAATAAAATTAATATATTTTAAATTTAAATTTAAAACTAAAAATAATTATAATAAATATCAAAACAATTTTTAAATTACAACCATCTAAAACATGTTTTCTAACCGATTTTCGATTTTTATTTTCAGAAAGAGATTTGAAAACCAAAACAGAACCACGGGAGAGAAGAGAACAAACGTAATTCAGGGGAAACAAAAGGATAAAAGAAATAAAATGGTGAGAGAAGAAAACGGTCTATCTGTGTAAATGACAAACGGAGAAGAACCTCCTCCTTGACCCTTCTCCTCATTCTTCGGGTACTCTCTCCCTCTCTCTTGCTTTCTTCTGCATTTGATTCATTTATACGGGATGAAAACAAGGCGAAGTCTTTTTTTCTTAAACTTAAAATTTTGTGATTTGATTGTTTTATGAATACGTCTGCCTTTTTAGGCATACAAGGTTTTCAATCTTTTGCATTTACCCTCAAATTGTAGGATTTATTGATAACTGTTCATCTATAAGATCAGATTGTTGCTCTTTTTTCAATTGGGTTCTTACCATTCTTTTTTTTTTTTGGGGGGGGGGGGGGGGGTCTCCTTGGATTGGAGCTGATATTCTTACCAACTTTGTTCGTTGAAATCAAATGCTTCGTTTTATAGAAACATTGATGTTTATATGTAATTTTGTCATGCAGTTTTTGGGCTTCTGAAGTGAGTTTTTATTGGGTGATGATATTAGAGGTTGCCAAGGTGAGAGGTGGACAGAGAGAAGGAGGGTGTGTGAGGTTCTGGTGGGTGGGGGGTGAAGTCTGATGTCTTGTGGGGGAGAGGAGAAGCAATGGACTTGTGGAAATCCTGGGGCAGTGAATTTGCAAAGAGTGGGTTCTATAGTACGCGATATTGGCGAGCCTTGCCTTCCGCAATCGCCAATAAAGGTTGTTATAGCTGCAAGACTCTCATGGACTTTAAGATCTTGTTCTGTTTTATGTTCTGTCTACCTTGCATGAATACCTTTACAGCAGAACTGTGATCATGTTAGATAATCATATTTTGTGGGCATTCGTTGATGCCCGTGTTATATTTCTATAATGTATTTTAAACTTCAAAAAAATAAAATATCTGAATTGTAGATATATTTGATTGTTTTTGAATACTCTTAAATACTTACTGGACATACATTAAACGTTAGGTCGCGATTTCTTTCTAGCAAAGAATAGGAACATAAATATGAGTAAAAACCCAGGAATGTTTGTGAAAATAACTTGCAACTAATGTATGTTATGAATGCTTGTCTGATTACTATGAAAATTCTGCCATTATATATATAAAAAAAGAATAGACATAAGTACATAGAATATATATTTATGTGCTGCTGTATTCCTTCTGACTGTGTGCTACATTTACGAAGAATTGTCATATCGATATGGTGTCGTCGCATTTGACATCTGATCCATGCTTCAGTGCATTTTACATCATTTTGTTTATCTGGATAAGCCACTCATATATGTGAAAACTATCAAAGAAGATTTTCATTATCATTGAAGTCTTTATTGTGTAATTTCTGCCACAACGTCACACTATACTTTGATTTCTATCTTGAGATATATATTCCTTATGGCTTTTTGTGAAAGCTCAAGCATTCAAGAGACAATGCAGAAAATATGTCTCAATACTCTGCCTCAGACATGGGCGTTTTTCTTGTTTTCACAAGGACCCCAAGTGGACTAATTTTTTTTTATTAATTTCTTTGGAAAAAGGTGAAGTAAATTAATATAATTTTTTTTATAAGAAATATATATTTTCTAAGGTGTTGAAGAAGCCTCTCTCTTTTAGCTTGTTTGGAATGAGAGGAATTAGAGAGCTTTTGATAGTGTAGAGAGGTCTTTAGAGGCAATTAGAGACAGCTTTTCGTTGGTAAATATTTTATAAATGAGGAAAACCTCGTAGATTTTGTTAATTTACTATTTTGTAGAAAGTTTTTGTAATTGGGTTGCATCCCCTTGGTCATTCATATATACAACTTTTACTTTATAATATTTATTATATTTTATAAGAAGTAAATTATTATAAAAATTTCTAAATGATTTAATTTTTTTCAATAAATAAAATTTCTAAATGATTTAATATTTGTTTATCTAATTCAAGGTATTAAGCAAACAATAATAAACCAACCAAAATTGCTAGGTGTGTAGCAATTGATTTGCGACTTAATCTTCCCAAAATGTTTAACATTTCTTCTTAATTGTTCAATGAATCTTATGAAGAAGACATAATACATCACAATTTAGAAATATAAATATAAGGTAACAAAGGTGTAGAAACGATAAAAACTAGATTATAACCAAACCAATCTTTTTCCCACCTAAGTTGGGTCGGTTATATATTTTAACACTCTTCAAATCTATTTAAGGCAATTTCTTCTATGAGATCATTAATTGTGAGATTTTTCATTTTCTGACCATGTCTTCTTAGTCCCTCTTCTCTTTTTTCTAATATGGACATTTTCCATCAAGAGACATCTCCTTACAAGTGCACCTGTGGGTTTTCGTCTCACATGTCCAATCCACCTTAAACGTGTCTCCCTCATTTTGTCCTATATTGATGCAACACCAATTTTCTCTCGGATGAATTCATTGTTAATCTTCTCTTTCCTTGTATGACCACTAGTCACAGCATCCTTATTTCAACCACTCTCATCTTTGTACTACTTTAGAGTCCAAAAGTCCATACGTAATGCATAGCTGGCTTGAAGTGGTCCTAATTAAACTTCAATTTTAACTTTAGAGGTATCTTGCAATCATGTAGAATCCCAGATGCTCTTCTCTGCTTCATCCTTTCTGCTAGTCGTATGTGTAGCGTATTCATCAATCCCTCCATCATTTTAAGTGGTTGAACCAAGATAGTGAAATTGATTGCTTTTTGGTATACCTTGGCTTCGGTTCTCACCATCAGTTCATTATTACTTATGCTTTTATTAAATTTGCATTCTATATATGTAGTCTTAAATCCACATTATTCCTTTTCTACTTCATCCTCCCTATGATGAAAGTTAATATCTTTTGTTCTAATATAAAATATCCTAAAAATTTAAAGTATGGGAATGGCTAAAAGTAAAACTAATAAATAATTTTTAAAGTAATAAAACTTATCTCTTATGGCTCTTGGATACTCCCATGGGCACTTCTGAACATACTGAGAGTCCCCCTTGGTGGTGGAGTTGGACCTCTCTGTACTAGAATGTATATCTCTTGAAATGAAGATCCAGACACATCTGTCAAAATGCTGACACACTGTGTTATTGCTACTTTAAATTTGAGACCACATTGACATGGGATACCCTTCTATACTGACAAATGTTGTCTTAGAGATAACTCAAAAGGAAGCTGTTTATTTCGAGTAATACTGATTTTTCTACTTCATTTTGGCTTTTATTGACGCTTCAAACTTTATGGTCAACTTTTTTTTTTTTTAAATAAAAAATTATTTTATTTTAACATCATGTCTTTTTAGTGCATTTGATACCTATAAAAAGATATATAAGAAAGGAAGGATGAATTATCAGTGCCAACTCATCGGGATCCAGTTCTCTCTTTCTCTCCCTCTCTCCCTCTCTTGTATATCAGGGTGCTGAGAGCTTAGGTGGCTATACATTGACGAAGGTAGAAGATTGTTGCCAGGAGGAGAGATTTGATGATGTTGAAGCAGAGGACCAGTTAGGATAAATGTGAGAAATTAAGCTGGAGACTCATAAAATGTCATGGAACTCAATTGTGCTTGGGTGAACTTTTGAGACTATTAACAGTGGTGAATTTGAATGCAACATCCTTCTAGGTTGAACTATGTTTGCGTTTTGTCAGGATATACTTGAACTTAGAGGAGGATTTTTTAGAATTTGAAGACTGATGAAGTGGTGCTACATGTACGAGTTGGTTTCGGGTTAATTAATTCATGTACGGAGATAGTCTTTTGATCATTTTGCCTTTCTTAAGAGATTAAATGTTTTTAACTTAAAGTTCAAGCAAAGCTTATCACTTACGAGATTAAATATTTTTTTAATACAAATTCAACCCTATTTTAAAATAATAACTTTCCAAACAAAGCTTAAAACTTAGGAGATTTAAATATTTTTAACTTCACGTCTTTTTTTTTTTTTTTTTAATAAAGAAATTGAAAGTAGAGGATTTGAACTCGGGATATCCTTTTTAAAAAAGAAGCATGGTTATCAATTGGAATATACCTAAACCACCTACAATCATCCATATATTTTTTTTCTAATAAGCTTTGTTCTTTTTTTACCCTTAGACCTGTAAAATTGTAGGGTGCTAACTTTTATAGCATGTCTTCAGAAGTCATGAAGTTAAAAACATTTTCTCTGTAAGTGTTAAGCCTGTTTGGAAGGTTATTATTTTAAAGACGTCTTGTTAGTTTTTTTTCTCTTCTACTTTCCGTACTACATGTTGTAAAGTAGAAGATTGTTGCCAGGAGGAGAGATTTGATGATGCTGAAGCGGAGGACCAGTTGGGGTATATGAGAGGAATTAAGTGGGAGACTCATAAAATGTCATGGAACTCAGTAGTTCTTGGGTTAATTTTTGAGACCATTATCAGTGGCGAATTTGAATGCGACATCCTTTAAGGTTGAACTATGTTTGCCTTTTGGCAGGAAATACTTGAATTTAGAGAAGGAATATTTAGGAGTTGAAGACTGATGAAGTGGTGCTACATGTATGAGTTGGTTTTAGGTTAATTAATTCATGTACAGAGATATTCTTTTGATCATTTACATTTTCTTTGGGTGTAATTGTAGCATTTTTCTTCGACAAATGGGGTGTAATTAATAGTATTAATTTGGTCTTCTTTCATAAAAATATGTAGTCATAAGACCCCACTGTTGCTAACTTTTTTTATTTTTTTTATTTTTTATTGGATAAATGAAGCATGCCCATTGTTGCTAATGTTGCAGGTAAGCAAAATGCTTAAGCCAGACAAGTGGCAGGCAACTTTTGATAGTGACGGGAAGGTTTCTGGTTTTCAGAAAGCACTCAAGTTGATTGTTTTGGGGGTATGTTGTTTCACTGTTGTCTGATATCCTCAAGTAAATTTGCAGGTTGATTTGTTGTGCTTTATCATGTCATTTTATTTTAAATCACTTTTCTTTTTCATGAAGTTATATTCTTTTTGACTAGTTAAAGGAATTATGCTTCTGCAATCTAGGAGTATGATGGTAGTCTATAGTGAGGACTTGGAATGCTTAAAAAGTACTTGTTTAAACAATAGAGCCTTAGGTTCAAAGCCTCCAGTTAATTAATCTTTTCGATTGATATTGATCTATCTCATATCCCAATATCTAAATCCTCATCGCAACTCATGTGATAATTTTGAAATAGCAAGTAAGACACATTATAATTTCTATGGCCTCTCGTAACTTTATGATAAATCTATATAGCGTTAGGTTCTTATTTGCATAATTTCATCACCTTTAGCGTTGTTTTCAGGCTGAATGTTGCTTGCCTGCTATATGTACTTCGAGTTTTGAGTTAGTACATAGGACAGTTGGATATATCTTCCTATTTGGATATTCAAATAGCCACGGCATTGTTGTTATGCTTGGCAATAGGTAGGTTTTTTTTTTTTGTTACTTTCGGAATACTTGTAAAATTTGGTTTAGCTATGTAGTTCTTTCCATACCCACTTTTTTGGGGTGGGGTGGATGGATGACATATAAGAATCAACCTGGAGGAATGATTGTATCTCCCTTCCTGAATGGTTCACCCTTTCCCCCTCCTCTCCATACTTGCAACCCCCCCTCTTTTTCTTTCCCAAAAGGAAGAAAGGAGAAAAAAAGAAAGAAACCCCAAAGGGACACACACACTCTTCTATTTTCATTTGAAGGTGGTCCATTCAAGAACGCATGACTTTAACTCTAATGCACATTATTTGCTGCATGGTAGGGTGTGGATTCATCTATAAGGCCAGAAGTTTGGGAATTTCTACTTGGTTGTTATGCATTGGGCAGCACTGCGGAGTATCGGAGGTTACTTAGGACAGCTCGAAGGTCTGGGACCTTTTGTTTTATTTTCTTTTTTTCTTCCTCCAGTGCTGATAAATTTTATTTCAAGTGCTTATCTCTTTGGCAGCTTTTTTTGGAAATGGAACTAACTGAATGCCCTTGGTCAGTTGAATACGTTCATGTTTAATGATTCTCCATAGACATGTGAATTTTCATTCTGTTGGTTCTCTCGATTGTTGTTATCATCCACATTTAGTTTCATTGTTTTGTTATGATGGTTTGTTTGTGTGTCGAACTTCAGATGACTATGATTTATCATTGTAAGAATGAGCTGTTTATGATTCACAATGCTGCATTTTTTAATTGTTTTTTTTTTGAATAACTTGAAGGTGGGGTTTGTGGCTAAAAAGGGCGTAGTCCAGTGATGGTTTGAATTAATATGACTTTTTTTGCAGGTTATATTCCTGTTTTCTTCATAATGTTTGGTTGTTGTGATCTATTTTCTCCTACATTAAATTGCTATCTACAATTGTCTTGTAGATCCATTGACAATTCAATAAGAAAACTGGATTACAGCTTTTAGAAATCTTTAGAAATTAAGAAGGGTTCAATAAATCATGCAAAAGTGACAGATGGAGTCATTCTCTTTCAGTATTAGAAATTATTTTATAATGAATTAACTTCTTGCGGTGAAATTCCACTGGACAGCAGGCAGTTGCGCTAAGGCAAACACTGTACATGTATCTATGAATGTGTTTGTAGCCTTTTTGAAACCAAGACAATGGTTTTCTGATTGTAATTATTGAATCAGCTCAACTTATTTGTATATGTATGAATTTTGTATCCTCTTGGAAATCAAGACAAAGGTTTTCTGATTGCAATTAGAATCAGCTCTATATATGTGTGTGCGCGTGCAGTTGAATGCTGGGAACATTACATATCTAATTTTTCTCTTTGAAATTAAGACCATGATTTATTGATTTGCGACTATTGAACGTCTTTATGAAATTTTTATGCAGGGAGCGTTACAACGACCTGCTTAAGCAATGCCAAATGATGCATTCAAGTATAGGAACCGGTTCACTTGCATATGTTGTGGGGTCCAAAGTTATGGATATGAGGACATCCTCCAAGGACGACGGGGGAAAGGAAGCTAAAGTTGAAAGTAGACAAGCCTCTGTCAATAATACTAACAAATTAGAGAATCATTGTGATTGCAGTAATAATTGTGCAGATATGTCATATGCACACCACAGGGAAAGTTCTAGTGATTCAGTTGAACTTGTTAGTGGAAGGGAAAGCCCTGACAGTGCAGCATATGACTCTTCTTGTTTTATACATACTTCTAGTCCATGCAACTGTGCTTCCCCTGAACGAGGGGGAGAAGGTCACGGATTGCAATATGTAGCTGAAAGTTATTATGATTTTCCTCCTTTTCCAGTTACAGATTTGTTTAAGAAGAGTGAAGAAGATAAGAAAGAGGGTTCTATTCATGACGACAAACCTTCTACACAATATAAATTGAGATTTGAGGATGACAGAATGCATAGTTTTCAAATTAATAACAATGCTGATTTAATCATGGAGTCAAATGGATTACCATCCAACAATGTAAAATGTTCTATTGACTCTGAAGTTGAAATGACTCGTCATGATTCCAGTGAATCAGTATTGCAGTCTGATTATGAAACAGAAATGGTAAATGGATTAAGAATATCAGATGTTCCGGAGATGCCTTTGATAAATGCAACCACATCTCATGAAGAGGCTGTCATTGACGAACGAGTATCTGAATGGCTTTGGACTTTGCACCGCATAGGTAACTTAGTTATGCGTATGCTATTTCGTTTTAATATAAAAGAGTGAATATTCTTTTATTTTTTTTAAAATAATAAAATTTGATTGTTTTTCCCTAGTTAACAGTTTTTCTTTCTCAGTTGTTGATGTGGTAAGAACAGATAGTCACCTTGAGTTCTATGAGGATACAAGAAATCTAGCTAGGATGTCCGACATCCTTGCTGTTTATGCATGGGTTGATCCTGCAACTGGTTATTGTCAAGGTTGTATCCTATTGATAATTTTTTTGGATGACCTTTTTTTAGTTATATGCTTTTTATTTTAGTGCAGAGCTCTCAGATATCAGGCCTTATGCTTAAGCTAAACATAGTAATTATTTTGATTGCAAATCTGATTGTAGGTATGAGTGACTTGCTGTCTCCTTTTGTGGTTCTTTTTGAGGATAATGCTGATGCATTTTGGTGCTTTGAAATGCTCTTAAGGAGAATGGTATTCCCAAGCTTAGCAATTTTGGCAATATGCTGCGCCATGTAATTTTATGTGCTTTTACTAACAAATGCTTATCTGCACTTCTCCAGCGTGCAAATTTTCAGATGGAAGGACCAACGGGAGTGATGAAGCAACTGGAATCATTGTGTCATATTTTGCAACTCACAGACAAGGAAATGTTCTCTCACCTGTCACATATAGGTGCTGAAAGTCTTCATTTTGCATTTCGGATGCTTCTGGTACTCTTCCGTCGGGAGTTATCATTTAACGAGGCCCTTCGAATGTGGGAGGTCAGCAATATTTACTTCTCGTCTTTTTTTTTTAAAAAAAAAAACTAGTGTAATGTTTATTTTTCTACTTTATAATAATTCATCTGGGAGATAGTGAGCTAGGAGTGTTGTTTCACACAGAGAGGCCACAGTACAGTACGTTGACAGAAAAATTCAATGAATATAAAATGGAAGACTTATGGTGCTCTGACTATATGCCTGCTACAACTTTTTCCTGTTTGTCGCTGCATTTCTTTAGATAGCAGGTCAAGATTTGTAGGAGATTTTTCTGAAAGCTGTTTATGTTTCTGTGGAGAGCCTCCATTCACAAACTGTTATTACATATACATATATTTTTTGATAAGTATGGATATTTTGTTGTCTGGTAATTATTAATGACTTGATCTAATTTCTAGGTTGGCCTCTTTTGTTTTTGGGGCCTTTTGTCCTTTACATTGCTATTCTCTTTTCTTCTTTTCTAATACATTTAAAGTATGTGACATATTTACTTCTGCGCTGGGTATCTTATCTGAAAGGAGCTCCATATTAAGATGGATGATTTACATATAGTTTGGAATAATGAAGGTTCGGAGGTCAGCTTGCATGAAATGCAATTCCCTGTAGATTCTGGTTGCTTTCAACTATTTCTGGAACCACATCCATGAATTGTTCTTAAAAAAAAAAAGGGAAAGAGTGACAAGAAATTACCTGAATATCCACTTCTTTTTTGGCAAATGAGGACTAAAATGTTTCTTTGATAATACACAGCTGTAAGTAATAGACATTAGAAGAAAAGCTGAAGAAATTTTCATTGATGTTTGGTTTAGACATATATGCCAGAATGAATATCACCTGGATTTTCTTTTGATAAGAAATGGCAAGACGTATATAATGAATCTGTCAGTATCAGCCACTAGGAATGCAATACATGTTAAGTTTGGTATGTGATCTCTATTGAAGGTTCAAATTTTAAGTTGCTCCATCTTCTCAAATTGTGGCTGATCTTGAGTTTGTTATAGTCGGAGGGTCATAATTTGCAATGGTACAGTTAATGGCCATGGTTTCTTTGAAGAAACATTGGGGCTATAGCAATTGTGGAGCCAGGATTTTATCCTTGTTTTTTTTTTTAAAAAAAAAATGGTGGGGTGGGGTGGGAGAAGAAAGAGGGCATGAGAAAAGAAAAGAAACGAAAAATTATGAAAAGAAATTTTGATGTAGAACAAGAAAATAAGGAAAGGATATAGATAGAAACCACCGATGTAGAACATGAAAATAAGGAAAGGATATAGATAGAAACCAGGCTACCTTGGGGATTGGAAAAGAAGTCAAGCTACCTGGGGATAGGAAAAGAAGTCAAGCTACCCTGGAGGTCGAGAGGAATTGATACTCAATATCAATTTGATTTCATTTATTCAAAGCTAATCGAAAGGTAACATAGAGGATCTCTTATATAGAGATCTTTAGGAATCTTAATCCTAGGCTAACATTGTAAATAAAGAAATCCTAGTCCTAATACAAATTTGCCCCATATTATTAAATTATGATTTTGCCCCCATATTACAAAATTACAAACTTGTCCCCATACACTTATGTACCCCATCATTCTTCACCACTTATAAAAAACTCAATCTCGAGTTTTGAAGTGAAAAAGCAATAATAACGGGGATACTTGGAGAAATGAAGCATTGTCACGCCAATATTGAAAAATGAAGTCGAGAGAAATTTTTTTGGCGAAGAATGTCTGTTGTGAAGGTGCTTCAAACCAAATAGGCAGGATAAAATTAACACTAGGAGGATGCATATCAGCCACTATCTCAATTATGTCTTTCAATCTTTTCTAGTGGCTTGGAAGTTTGTTCCTGCATACTTTCTTCATTGACTATCTTTTCAATATCTAGAGTACTAAGTTCAACATTGCTTAACTCCTCATCCTTGTCTTGGGCTTGCTTGCAATCTGTTGTCTCAATTTGCTCGACAAAGACTTCCGGCGTATCGTGAGGCGTGTCTCTAAATCAATGATCTTGGAAGCTTCATCTTCGTGTTTCTTATGTTATAAGTGAGCATAATTAACCTGCTTTGATAGAACGGGAATATAACCACAATTGCGATTAAAATCGGCGGTGAAACTTTCTATTCTCTTAGAAACCCAATCAAGTACTTTTTCGTGCTCGAGAAAAGCCTTGTTGGGTAGAATTGGTTCTCTTGGTTACCCAATTGTCATCGGGCAACAGTAGTCGTAAATATAACGACCATTCAACCCAAAAAGCATCTTGGTGCCTAGCACATTGCACAATGGCTTGAAAATCATAATTAACTTTCTCAACAAACCTTTATGGATCAAAAATTTTATGCAGTACATCCTATGTGATTGGATATAATGCATCATGAATGTTCATACAGAGGATTCAGTTTGAACCCATTACTTATGGATACAAATTTTTTTTTTTCACTCTCTCTCCCACTTTGACTAACATAGCACCACTCTTCTTCTTCTTTTTTTTTTTTTGCTTTTTTTTTTTAAAATTAAAAAAAAACACAAACACAAATACAAATACAAATACAAATAAACTATTGCTTCCTCTGATAATAGAGGAGAAAATAAAAAACAAGTATCGTGCCTGGCGTTGATGGCGATCTCAAACAGCGGCAATGGCGTCGGCAAAGGCAGCGGGCTTCTTGGGGTTTTGTCGCCCGAAGTCGGTGGTTGCAATGGTGGTGACGGATCGGAGTGAGATCACCGGTGGTGGTAGATCGGAGAGCAAAAAAAGTTGCGGCTTTGGATGGCAATTTCGGTCGTTCAAGAAAGGAGGCGGCGCGGGGGATAGGGGTGAAGAGATCAGACAATTCCGATCAGGGTGGGGTGGTTGGGCTGCGACAGGGGCAGCTCCAGTGGCGGCGCGTGGTGGTGGCTTCGGAGGCGGTTCACAATGAAACTGTGCAGGCGAACAGATCTGACAAACCCGAGTCCGATGAGGTGGGTCTCGTGGCCTGAAAGTGTTTAGGAAGCCGTGAAGTCATGGTGCAAAGTCTGAAAATTTTCGGGCTTCAATCAGGGCAGATTATGGTAGAATCATGGTGGGGAAGTAGGTGGGTTGGCTAGATTGGCTCTTTCCGGTTCAGAAGATGTGTTCTGATGCCGGAAAAAGGGGTTGGTTAGCGGTGGCGACAATGGCCCTTGAGGCGCGCAACGGCGGAGGGGTGGTGGAACAGTGTGGAAACCGGGCTGGGTTGCCGGTGGCTTCTGGTCTGGACGGTGGATCGGTGTGCGCTGGTTGGAGGCGGCAGTCACGAACAGAATGTGACTCTGTCTTCTCTCCTGTGTTACACTCTGTAATTCACTTTTTGTGTGTTTCAAAATCAAATATGGGTTTAGGGCGCGTTTGGTTGTTTTTACTTATGAGTGGGCAGCTCTATAAGATTTTTGTGGGGATTGGTTTTAGGCTCTGATACGAAACTGATGTAGAATAAGAAAATAAGGAAAGAATATTGATAGAAACGAGGTTACCTTGGGGATTAGAAAAGAATATCACGCTACCCTAGGGATAGGAAAAAAAGCTAGGCTACCCTGGAGGTCGAAAGGAATTGATGCTTAATATCAATCTGATTTTATTTATTCAAAGCTAATTGAAAGGTAACATAGAGGATCTCTTATATAGAGATCTTTAGAAATCCTAACCCTAGGCTAATACTGTAAATAAAGAAACTCTAATCCTAATATAAATTTGCTCCATATTATAAAATTATAAATTTTCCCCCATATTACAAAATTACAAACTTGTCCCCATACCCTTCTGTATCCCATCACATTTTTTACTAATAAATGTTACAGACCCTATTGCTATAAATTATGTTAATGGTTATATAAGGTTTAAGCTTATAAGACTAACTTTATATATCCTCACTAACAATCTCATTCATGAAATTGAAATTTAGAAAACTATTCCATCTATACAGATCATTTTGTTCAAAACTGCTCCCAACGCTTGCCTAGGCGCTTAGGCAAAGCAAGGTGCCATTGTAGTGCCTCCAAAGTGTCTAGGCAAGTCGAGTTCAGTTAGGTTTTCGCCTTGGGCACTTTAGTCAAGGCACTGGGTGCTTAGCTTTCATTCATGGAGGGTTATTATGTGAAAGAAGTAAGCAAGTACAACAACTGCTGTGATTAGATTTCAGATTTACTTATCCATCTAAAGGTCTAAAACAAATTGAAAAGAAGGAGAAAGCTAGGGCTCATTTGGTTTTAGAAAGCAGACCTGTTTTCTTCATTTTCACAAAAAATAGAAAACGGGAGTTAAAATGCGTTTTGGCAGCGGAAAACGGAAAACATTTTCTAGAAAATAAGAACCGGCCAAATCCAGAAAACAAACAAAAAAATTGTTTTCATTGTTTATGGCGTCATTTAGAGACATCTTAAATCTTTCTTAAATCATCCTAGATTAAATGAAGTCTTAACTTTGTCTTTTACCAACCCACTTAAATCACTAACCCACTTTAAGCAACTTTCCTTGAATCACCATTTAAGAAGTTTCCAAACACCACCTATAGTAAAACTGAAAACAAAAATGGAAAACAATTTTCTGTGAAATAAAAAGGTGAAAATGAAAACAGAAAAAAATGAAAACCGTTTGATTTCCTAAAAATGGAAAACAAAAACGAAAATATTTTCCAAAACAGACTAATGCAATAAGTAATTTAAATTTTGCATTGAAATTTGTAATTTTTTATCTTATGGTTTTCTTTTATGTGTTCTTATGCTATGCTGGTACCAGGGAACAAAAAATATATTTGACCACCTTTTTTGTATAAAATTTCCAGCTATCACTGTATGTTTATGCTATTTTTTTCTCTCTGGTTTCCTAAATATCTAGCATATTTATTTTATTAATCATTTAGAAATTGGTGCGTCCCTTCATTTAGGCGAACATGTTTTTAGTGCATTGCGCCTAAGGCAATAGGGAGAGCTAGTGTATTGAGGGTTATTTCTCCTTTGACTAATCACCTTGGTACAGGTATATATGGTTAGTATACAGAAAAATTTTTCAATAGCTTGTTACTATATTTCATAACTTGAAGAGTATTGGATCACCTCTTAGAAATTTGTTGATTTTAATGGTTGAAATCATTGGGATCATCAAAGTATACGTAGCTGCAATTGAACTGGTTCCATTAATTCCTAATACTTCTTGAAACTGGGAAATTTAAATGTCTTATTCCTGATTATTAGCAGTAGTTATGACAGAAAGAATCTTACGCTAGGTTCTTGGTACATGCATATTGACATTGTTGAGTTTAATTCTTTTAAGGTGGAGCAAGAGGGCAACGCCACTGAGAGTGGCAGCTGCCCCTATTGCCAGTTTTGTCAAAAGAGTTTTAAGGGGTCCAGAGGGGCCAGTTCCCCCCTCTTGACTGACCCCTTTAACTCTGCCGATGGGCTATAGATGAGAAATACTATGAGACAGATAGTGTATTAGTATATTTATGCATCTTTGATGAGAAGTTTGAATTGTATATCGCTTTAAACATTGGCCTGTTCTCATTTGGAACAGCACTTTTCTTTTTGAAATTTTCATTAGCAAAATCATCCTAAATGCAGATGATGTGGGCTGCCGATTTTGATGAATCCCTGGCCTGCAATTTAGTGGAGAACTGTCTGGAACCATTGGTCTTTCAACTTCCTAGAGATCCTGGAGCTGAAGTGAGAGATGAAAGCGCAGAAGATGGAACTGGTAGCTCAAAGGGTCGCTCACAATCAAAACATGGAAATGGAGAGCGTTCTATATCTGACAATGCTGGAATGAAATCAGCATCAACCTATCCCTTTTGTGGTTTGACAAGGAATTTTGGTCTAAGAGTGATCGCTTGCAGGTCTATACTGTTGTCTCATCAACTAGAAAAGGGGATGATGAGTTACCTGTTTTTTGTGTGGCGGCGATTCTGATCATGAACCGTCAAAAAATCATCAGAGAAACTCGGTCAATTGATGATATGATAAAGGCAGGTGCATTCCTGAGTACCCAGTTCAATTCATTTTATCTCTACTTGCTGCAAGCACTGGATAGTACCCAATTCAATTCTTTTCATCTCTAGTTGCTGCAAGAACTGGATGGTAATTCTGTTTCTTTCTGTGTGTTTGTGCTTGAATCACTGTATATAGGTTTGAATGCCAGGGACAATGTGGAGTAGCCCTTTATGCCTTATCCTAATCATGAAGGTCCACCCTAATGAAGGCGGGACTGTTTCTTGGTTTCCTGATCAGCAGATGGATGGTCTTTTTCATAAGGGATAATTGCACCAGAGGTCCTTGAATTATTATCTTCTAGCACACACTTAGATATCTAAACTATGAATTTGGCACCAAAGGTCCTTATACTTTCAATCTGCAAAGTAACCCTTTCAAGCATTATTCATCAATGAAATTATATTAAAAACTTAACAATACAAGGAATTTGATCATATTTTTTGTGCACATGCAAAGTTAGATGTGATCTATCATTAAAAAATATGATTCTTTTTGCAATGAAAATAATTTTTTCATATTTTTTTACTATTAAAATTGAAAAACCACAAGAAAATAGTCCGGAATTGGAAATTTCTCAAAATTGTTAGTCGAGCTCCAAATGATTTTTAGAGTTAATGGGAACCTGAGTTTAGTGTGTTAAACCATATCAAAGTGAAAAAATAGGCGAGGATAACAATGCAACTAATTAAAAGTTTGAGAATCTTTGATCTCAAATTCATAGTTTAAGGACCGAAGCTCTGGAGGACAATAGTTCAAAGACCTTCGGTGCAATTATCTCTTTTCATAATCTAAGTGGGAATTTGACTGGTCGTATCCGTTAAGAATTAGAAAATAAGTCTTTGTTTAGTTCATTTGTTAGACGGAAACAGAAAGGATTGTTAAGGCAGGCTGTAAATGCAAAAATATTTCTTGGGGCTTTGAATGAGTTGCTTATCTGCATTTTAATGCAGAACTGTGAACAGAATGTAGGGGCTTATACCTATTATGCTAAATTCCTCTTCTGCAACTCAAGAATTTATCTCATTTTCATTATTGCGTGCTAAAAAGTTGTGTTCATACAACAGCATGGGCTTAATCGTAATTTAACTGAAATGAGATGGTTGGTTTCAACTAGATGGGGTTTATACATTTCTATCTTTATGATAATCCAAGGACCATAGACCTTTCATCAGGGAGCCTCCTTGTCTGTGCCTATATGACCTATTCAATTTCCTGGGTTTTTCTTTTCATCTTCTTTCATCCCATTAGGACCGTTTTCTAATTTTGGATGCTTGAAGGTTCTTGAGATTTAAAATCTGAAGGTCGTTGTCTATATTTTTTTTCCTTGGGTTGTGTACCTCCTGCAACTTCTTTTAGATAGAAATTTGAATGCTTAAACTTTCCCTGCCTGTGACTTAAGTGGGGAAGAACTGAGAGTATTTTTTCTTCTTATAAAGAAAAAGGGTGTGTGTTTAGTGTGGTGGTGGGGTGGGGTAGAGATGAGTTTTCTATAATTTTCTGAAGTTAACAGTCACATTCAATATATTGCAGATTTTCAGTGATAAGCTGCTGAGATTCCGTGTCAAAAGATGTGTACGTACAGCCATCAAACTTCGGAAGAAATACTTATACAAGGTAATGTGCTTTTAATTACGCTTTCCCCCTCAATTCCTATGAGTAAGAGAGGTTGTTAAATTGGTTCGTTTTGTTTTTCTGTTTCTTTTCCCAAAACTTCTTCATGCTACATATGTTTGAAACCTTAAATTTCATTACATCTGTTTCATAATTGTTCCTTTCTTGTCTTCAATTGTTGTGTGGTCTAGTGCATCACTATGGTTACGGTGTTGCCTTATATGAGCTCAGGTATTCATTCTTCTTCCCTCTCCCTTCCCCTACCTTCTCCTTTCCTTTCAAGGAAGATGGATGGAGGACTTGATTTTAAGATTCACTTTTTTGAACTGCATATTGTGCATTCTTACACCAATTGATGTGATTCCATTAGGTTTGACATTACCAAAAAATCTAATTCCTTAGAATGTGTTCATGATTTGTCTGTGATTGCACTTGAGTTACCCATAGAACATGTAATAATTTGGTAATGATTAATTTAGATGAACGATAAGATAATAAACATGGAAATACAAAGTTTTTTTCTTGACTTGTATGTCACCGATCTTTACTGCACCCTGCTATTTATTTTTTTATTCCGCCTTTTGTAATTTTAAATGTTTGACTGAATTAGTTAATCAAGAGCAAGAGCAAGAGCAAGAGCCAGAGCCGAGCAGCTCGAAATGTTGACTAGGGCAGTGTCAAATCCTGCCTGCGTTTATGTCAAAACCACAGCTATGGAACTTTGAGCTGGTATTTATAGTCAGGGATTCCTAGTTTGACTATGGCATAAAATTTCTGCTAATTAGATCATCTATGATGGAGGGTTTTAAAGGAGAAGTGATTTTTCTGTTCAAAGATCCATCCAGTGATCTCCTCCATCATCTCCTTACATTGTTCTGAGGTAATTGCTGTTTGTTCTGTTTTCTTTTTACTAATATTGTCTGATTCAAGAAAAATTTGTTCATGTACAAGACATTCTGTTGACTGTTGAGCGGGCTTGGAATTACTGAGTCTTGAGTTTTTGTTTATTAAGTTTTTCTTGGTTGCATTATCAAGTCCAGATTAACTGATGAAACATGATCTTGTTTGACTTCCGGTTAGATGTAGTAATTACAGTTATGAAAGCTGCACATCACAAATTTACATGTTACTGGAAATTTTTTTATGCTAGAGGACCTTGTTTTTTATTGACTCAGTCTGGACTGAGCTCATGATGATCCCATGCAGGTTCAAACTATATGTCTCTCAGTTTTGTTCCTCTCTGGGATTGACGCAGTGGTTTCAGCCACTGTTTAGAAACTAAGTTGACATGTTGCTTCTAAAAGGATTCAGTTCTTAGGTCACTGTTTTATCACATGGTTCAACATTCCTGTCTATTACATTAAAATATCATAAATTTAATGAAGGAGAAATCTTGGTTCAAGAGATCGAAAGAATAAGCTGTTGAAAACTGAGAATAATTAGAAGAAAGCATAACATGATGGACATGGATTTTCTGAGTGATAATTTTATCTGACTTGGTTGCTCAAACCCATGTATCTACCACTGTGATAATATACTTATGCTGACAATTGTTTTATTTAACATACTTTTCTGGTCTGTACTGTCCTTTCTATTGCCCATTCTCTGTCAATCTTCTGAATAACACTAGGATGTGACTAGCTATATATGCTCTCTCAGTCAGTCTTCCTTTATTCACCTGCACTGGACATACTCTCAGTCTAAAAACTGGTCCTTGCTCCTGCTAAAATGGTCCTATTGTTTTTTTTTTCCTATTTTATTTTATAAATTCTTAAAATCAGAATACAGAGAATTGAATATGCAACCCCTGGTTGATTTTGAGAAAAATGTCAACTATCATTTCTTTGAAACTTCCAGATGTGTCAACTGGTTCTTTTGTTTATTTATTCCATGTCTTTTTCTTTTCAGGCGTAGAATTTACCTGTTCCCTTTGCACGATGATGCATTTTTTACTGTCATACTAATATAGCTGCTCTCTATCAAGAGGCTTTTGTGTTGTAAACGCAATTTCCATCAACAGTTCATGTTTGTGCATTTCAATAATCATTCAAGCCTTCTGCTACCTTTACTAAGTTATACTTAAGAGCGTGCTTAGGACAGTCTGGGGGAATTATTTATTCGGGATCTCATGTTCCTTGTTATTTTTGAAATTAGTTCATGTTGCAAAATTATTAATTATAGATTTCTTAAAGTAACTTTATTTGCTGTCTTAGTTCTATCTCATGGTTTGTCCTCCTTTTTAGGTTTTTTCTTCTTTTTTTTTTTTTTGAGGGGGGGGGGGGGGAGGGGGGGGGGGGGGAGGGGTATGTATCTGCAGTGAGTCCATTTTTGTTTTGTTATGTCTTCTTTCTAAAAGATTAATGTGAAAAACATTATTGGAGCTGCTCTTATTTCTTCTTTTTGCTTTGTACTTGCACTGTAGCTTACAGTTATTGTTTCCTTGCCCATCCTCGAAGCCGTTGGAAAGATTGAAGAGTGGGAAGAAGTTCCGTTGTTTTGGTGCACCCGGGTCTGATCATTTAGCTATGATGGATACCTCCCACAGGTTAAGCAAATGCAGTTTGTTATTTTCCCCGTGTATCAACAATTTTGATTGCTTATCCTTCTGTATATGTGAATTCAGAGAAATATTTTAAAATCAGAAATTATTGGATAGGTAGACAATTTTTGGCAGTCATTACATGTGATAATTGAGGCCATAATAGAGGAACTTGTTAATACAATTTTATTTGTTGACAGAAAAAAAACAGATTTTACTTCATGTCCTTATTTAAGAATTAGTCCACTATCCCTACCTCAAAACATTGCCATTGAAGTGGACCATATGCTCTATATTTTCTATGATGAATAAATCACCACTATCATGAACACGCAGGATCCCTAAATTTTTTTGTTGGGATGTCATTTATAAAATGGCAATTGCTTCGTATCTCTCCTTCGGTTCCAGTTAAAATCTTCATGTTACTCATCCGGCTCATTGACACAGCAATGACTTGCAAAAATCTTCGAAACCGGCAGCTAATTCTTCACTGATTTGCTTAGTGTCATCACCAAAGAGTAGCTGTTGATCAACTTCTAGGACAGCTTCATTTGATAGAACCCTGGAATAGGACTGTGAATTTGTAGTTTGACCTGATTCTGGATTTAGAAACACAAGTGGGTTGCTCTGGCCCATTTTGGTTCTGGGTGGACATTGCTTTCTCATTTCAGCTAAGAATGTTGGCTTCATGCTTGGATCTGGCTTTCCAGTATTACTGAGGTTGTACAGCGTCAACAATGTTGCTGCAATGTGTTTTCCCCATCGAGTGTGATCCTGAAACCAAGAAAGACGATACATGGTGTTACATAATTAACAATTTTACATTTTTCTTTTATCAAACAACCCAGAAAAATATATTTGTCCGGAAAAAAAAAGAAAGGAAAAAGAAACCTAGAAAACTATAAATAGGGTATCTTCATATTCATTCTAGGGGTTTGTTGCCACTCACCTAGGAGAGTTGTCATATCCAACACGTCTAAGCCTTTAGATTTGAAGACAGACAATGCAAGCTTCGCCTGAGTTGGACAGTGATGGGAGGTCCACGGATGCAGCAGTTGATGTCATGCCGTCCCTTCTGCCTGTAAATACAGGATAAGATGGTGCGCCTTCCTGTTGATTCATCCAAAATCATAACTAAATCAGTAAGGAAACTCGGTCATTCTGCTTTTCCTAAAAATTAAAAATGAAAGGAAAAAGAAAAAAAAAGGGTCGAAAATATTTTGGCATATTGATAGAAGATGAGAGATTGATTATACCAATTGAACGGCATCCCGAGTGACAAGGTTGAGAATATCAGCACAAGAAACGACTCCAGGGCAGCGTTGTTCAAGAACTTTGATCCTGTTTTGTGGTGCCGTCTTTTCTGATTTTGGCCCATCAAGGAGAACTGATGCATCACAGCCTTAGTAGATTCCATAAATTGATTAGCAAGATAAGAAAATTACTTCACGGTTAGTCTAGTAGAGATAAGAATACATCATGTCAATTTTTTTTTAAAAAAAAAATATTATCTTCGTTTTCCTTAAAAGTTTTCTCAAGATTTGCATACATTCTTAACAAAATTTGAAAAACAATTTTTTTTTTGTTTATTTATTCAAAATAACATTTCATTGGATTATTATTCCAAAAAAAATCCCCGAGACCTACGGGGAGAAAATGGTCTATATTCATACCCCCTTCTATGAAATATACTAAAATTGTGTAAATAAACTTTATCCTAAAAATAAAAATTTTCATTCTTATCAAAAGAAAATATAAGGGTGTGTTTAGTTTAGTTGTGAAAAATGTTTTTAATTTTATATATTCATTTTGCTTAATATTTTTTTCAACAACTTGCATATTCTTAACATAATTTGGAAACCAATTTTTTTTTTAATCTTTGCAACATAATATTGAAAAAGATGAAAAAATATTATTCTTTAAATTATGTTGAAAATATGAAAAATAAAAAAGGTTGTTTCTTACATTATATTAAATATCTGTAAATTGTTGAGGAAATTATTAAAGAACATGAAGATAGAAAATGATTTTTTTTTCATAACTAAACTCAACCTAAATATTTCATTTGGGCTTTGGCTTATGAGCAACAGACTTTGGTTTTGTTTTTCAGTGATTTTTTATTCCAGTCCAAAGTTTATTTGGCATAGCTTTCTTTTGTTTATGAAAAATTTTGTTCCTAAGATTGTAAATCTGTAAATCTTTCTAGTTGAATGTGTGAACTGTCACGCATGAAAATCGTCGGGAGAATTATTTATTTATTTATTAAAATTGTTTGCCGTAGAGGTCAAGGAATTGATTTATAATTAAGATGTCAAGTTGGAGGAGCTGCCAAACTAGCTAGTTGCACAATATATTAATCCTACAATTTTCTACTGCCAAGTCAAAGCTAGCTCATGGTCTGATCCAAGTGAAAAGGTTAAGGAAAAATGATATTTGAAAATTAACAGAATCATGAGGAAAAGGTTAAGGAAAAATGACATACAGTAACAAAGCAATCTTAGTAGAGCAAGCGAAGCAGCTTTGGTGGGATGCTTTTATCTTTGTCCCAAAACAGCTTGACTTGGTGCCTTATAAAAGTGTCAGCCATCACATGTATTATGGATTTTGTAGTAATGCCAAACTGTTAGGATGGTGAAGGTGAAGATTAAAGGAAATCATAAAAGGGAAGAACTGATTGTGAAAGAAGGAAGAAAAGAAAGAAAGATTGAACCATTTGTGTAACCTTGAAATAAAGCCACTTTTTGAGCGAGTGGAAAGCTCCTAATCATTTTATAAGAAATGCCTCTAGAATTATCATTCAATAATATTTCTAATGGTGCTATACGAGTACTTATACTACTGAGTTCAGTTCTTGACAGTTAGTTACAGCTATATCTGTCATAACCTTTCTAACTAACTCCTAACTGAATTGTAACAGCCTTTAACTCAGCTAGAAATTAACCATAAAGGTCCCTGATCCGTGCACTTCTCCTTAGTGTAGGGACCAGGTCAGTTCTAGGTGCCAAGCTAGTGTCTTGAGTTTCATTCCTTACTGTCACTTGGTCTCCTTTAGCTGTTTCATTGCTACTGTGCTGTAGCTGTACAGTCTTGTCCATCTAATCTCTAACATTCCCTTCCTCTTGAGAAGCCACCTTGTCCTCAAAGTGGAGAGAAGGATAGGTGTTGACGAGGTCCGTGAGGTTCTCCTAAGAAGTGTCTTCAGGTAGCAGTCCTGTCCATTGAACCATCACTTGGGAAGTGAGTTTGCCTTGCAAGTAAATCTGTTTGCTATTCAGTATTGCTTGAGGCATGATGATGGGTTGGTTGTTGATGATGTCTAGGGGCAGAGAACTGATATGGGGAGGTGTGGATGGACCTGTATAAGGCTTGAGTTTTGAAATGTGGAAGACAGGGTGAATTCTGCTATCCTTTAGCAGCTGGAGCTTATAGTCTACTAGACCAACCTTTTGGACGATTTTGAAGAGCCCAAAGTATGTCTGAATGAGTTTGTTGTGAGCTTTGCGGGAGACAGGTTTGTTTATAAGGCTGGATGGCATGCCAAAAAACAGACTTGTAAATTAATTCATTGCTCTAAAAATTATCGAATGAAACATAGTGGAAAACAAAGGTCATTTCTCATATGATTGTAAATTAATTCAATTAAACACTTAATTGTTAAAAGAAAAAAATATAAATAATTAAATTAATTTAAATTTAAAATAACCTAATAAACTAATTGAGGGTTTTCTTAAATGATTAATAAAAAATTATGAATAATGAAAGACAACTAAAATATGATTCAAAATTGAATAAACTTTGTAACAATAATGAGAAAACTGGTCAAAAGATCATTCTCCACCACTAGACATGAAATGATGAATCAATATCAGAGTTATCCCCAAATTCCTAATAAAATTACCAACCGTAGATAATAATAAGCTCT
Source organism: Bretschneidera sinensis (assembly GCA_023935145.1). Lineage (NCBI taxonomy): Eukaryota > Viridiplantae > Streptophyta > Magnoliopsida > Brassicales > Akaniaceae > Bretschneidera > Bretschneidera sinensis. The sequence continues at coordinate 92,461,780 of CM043698.1, forward strand.
ATTATCCCAATCTTTCCTTAGTTTGTCGTTAAGTAAAACAAGCTCTTTACTTAATCTCTATCTATTAAATAACTTAGAATAAGCTCTCCAAATTTAATTTAATAGAAGCATTAGGTTAAGAAAGATTGGTTGGTCCAAGAAACAAACATATAAGCTCGGTTCATTTATCTTGAGTTATGTTCCATATAATAATCATACGAAAATATCCCATTATTAGTGATTACTAATTGCTACCATTGATTATAAATTCAAGACAAGTAAGGATCAAGATTCCTAACCCAACAATAGATAATTACCCTATTTCATTTGGTTGGCCACCCAGAATAAAATAAAATAATAATCATAAACAATTCTTATGGAAGAACATAAACAATTTTATTAGAAATATGAATAATAATCTCTGAATATTCAATCACAAAATCATGTCTGGGGCTTTGAAATCACCCTTAACCAAAAATAAAATTAGCTAGACATAATCCTAAAATTAAAAACAAAATAAATATTCAAAGACATGAAATATTGGAAGAATGAAGAATGAAAGCAAACAACAGTAATCTTGAAGAGTTTTCTATACAGATGAATCTCTTTGATAACCAATAACAGCTATGTTCTTCCCAATTTTCTATTCTTTTTTTTTGGGTTAGGAAAAATCTATTCTGCTTACAAGGCAAGGGTAGCCAGCCTTATATAGGCAAACTCAATATTCATTAGGGTTTTCTTATTGCCCTCTCCAGCTATGTGGGCCGTGACCCAAGAAAAGTATGCCGGGGCTCGTGTCAGTAGACATCCCCAGCCAAACTCCAGGGAACAGATGACTGCAGTATGGGTTCATGCTGCGGCACGCACTCTTCTTCGAATTCAACTATTTTCCTTTGATAAAACGACGTCATCTCTCTCCTTCTGACTCTGATTTTCAAACTGTTTGATCCCAGACATTCCAAATCTTTTTGCCAATATTATTTTTTCATCAAAATATTATTTTTAAGCACATGTGACCTGAAAATACACCAAAAATATCCATGATTCCGAAAACACATTTTAAAGACAATTAAGTAAAAATGCAAGATTTAAACCTAATTTCTCACAAATAATACCGATAAATCACTAAGTATTAGTGTATTTTCAAGTACTCATCACAACCCCCAACCAGCTCCTTGCTAGCCCCTAGCAAGTCAAGCGTCTAAAAATTACCTCTAACCAAAACCAAAAATCAAAACTACTCCTAAACTAAGATAAATCACTTTCATCGATTGCATGGTTGCATGTAGCGAATGCAACAAGCCTTTAAACCTATTGGTGGCCCAAATAGGAAGAGTATAGTCTTGTGAGGGCTTCCAGTGGTGATACCCACAAACACTTGAAAGAATTAAGCTTAATCCTGAGTCGATTCATAATCCTGTCTCATAAGATTGCAAAGAGCATATAATTAACATTATCGCCAGATATCACACAAATTCAAGAGTTAGATTAACAAGTCCAATCATACTCTTGCCATCAATCTCTACCACTTCCCTTGCACGATTATTCAGAAAGATTAGTTTTACTGCTCGGATGGTGTTATATGGACAAGTATTAACCATGATCTCGAAATATATGTATCAAACTCCATAGGCCTATTTTTCATAAATACTCTCCACTAATGTAGGATTGTCACACCACTTGGGATCAAAAGGACTTTATCAAGCTTGTAATGTTAGGCTAGGGTAATGGCTACAAACAAAGGATAAGATTCAAACAAAGTAAGAGAACCTTATTTGAAGCACAACCTTAAAGCACTAGGAGCCTCTATTCCTAAACATTAACTTTCCTTGATCATAGAACTCATCTTTTCAACCAAACTCTTTTTTCTTCTCTTTTCAACCATCCCCAATTTCTTGCAAACCATGTAATTTTATTCATTCATTTTTCGTTTTTTTTTTCCATTTACTCCTTGATAACTTGCCACAACCCCCAACTTATCATCTTTCATAACTTGGGTTGTGGTAGTATTCAAAATCAACTCATTTCCTAACTCCCTTTATGCTTTATTTTAATGTGTGCATTTAGGTCCTCTTAAAGAGTAAGGATATAGTGATAAAGCTAAAAAAGGGATAGGTTATAATGGGCTAAAAACAAGAAAACCATGGTATCTTATTATGGCTCAAAGGGGTGACTAACAGTCAAAATGAAAAAGGGCTGGCTAGAAAGGCTCAAACTATCCAACAGTGGCCTAAATCATCTCCCTAATGGTGTGAATCCTAAGATTTCTCCTCGAGCAATCATCAAATAGGTTCTAGAGTCTGTTGAGATGAATCATTATATAAAAATCCACATAAAGCTTCTCTAAGCATGCAAAGACTATCAATCCTCATAATCATATTTAGGAATAGCATAAATCTCAGACAATTGTAGACTAGACAGGCAACCCACTCTTAAACTCATGCAAAATCCAAGTCAATTGAAAACTACATACAAATGCCACCTGATATACTATCATTGACCATATGAATCAACCCAAACATCAAACTTAGTCTTTCTTTTTATTTAATTTTAATTTTAATTTAATTTATTTTAAAAATAGAATTCTAAGGAAAATGAAATTAAAAACTATTAAAATCCTAAGGAAAATAAAACTAAAAAATAAAATAAAATAAAAAGCTTAAAAGTTGAAAATATAGCAATACATCATCCACCCCCAAACTAAATTAGGCAGTGCCCTCATTGGTATGAAAAATAAAATAAACTGAACCAAACTAAAAACTAAATGAAAAAAAAATTGTGTTGCCTCCCAGTTAGTGCTTGGTTTAGTATTGTCTCCACCCATTTGGAGACATAATCAACGGCAAGTAAAATGTAAAGATTACCAAAAGAAGATAGGAAGGGTCCCTTGAAGTCAATGCCCCAAACATAAAAAATCTCAACAAAAAGTATCGGGGTTTGTTGCATTTGATTCCGGGCACCTAAGTTACCTATTCTTTGACAAAGATCACATGACTTGCAAAAGAGGCATGCATGAGAATGATAGAAGGTAAGAATAAAAGAGAATTCGGATTCGGGTACACACCTTCTTATCAATTGATCGGAGCAGTACTTCCACAGATATGGATCATTCCACATATAGTACTTTGCATCCACTTTAATCTTGTCCTTGATAGCACAAGTCAAATCTACTAGTAACGTACCAAGGGGCTACCAATCCAACTGAAAATAACTGCTCACTCGAAAAATTCTCATGCATGGTAGGGCATCTTCATCATGAATCAAATGGCTTAAATGATCCGCAACTAGATTTTCACCAGTGTTTGAAAAGACCCTTAAGTCTTCTTCCCTGAAGCTCGAACCCATGACCTAAAGTATCATAGATCTTAACCATTGAGCCAGCATTCTTGTCGTGACATTATTACACTTCATAAATATATAATACATGTTATCTAGTTTAATAATAATTACAAACTATTTAATTAATCACTTACAAATTACAACAATATAGAAATATAAGTTATACTTCATATAATTTATATATAAATATATATTAATATTTATAAAATTATAATTATCACACTATAGAGAGTTAGTAAAGTATTAAAATTTGATAAAAATTAATTAAAATTAAAATTATTTTATTATTCTAATTAATTAATTAATATTATTTTATTAAAATTTCGAAATGCCCCAAAAGATTCAAAAGACTTATCCGGATTTTCAGTCTTTCAGGTCAGAATTTTAAATTTTCAGCATTTTGATTGGACGTCTTTACAAATGGAACCACTATGTTGGAGGACTATAGTGTAAATTGATTGATACATATGCAACAAACGATAGCGTACATCTAATATAAGATGTGATTAAAATTTTCAGCAAATTGTTTGATAGTTGTATAAAAATATTTTGATAAATATTCATTCATAGGTCTTAAGTTAGTAAAGTTTATTGATAATCACTTTATTTATATTACTTCAATTTTTTAGTATTTTTATAATTTAATTAATATTATTTAATTCAAAACACTCCAACGTTTCAAAAGTCTTACACCCCAACGCCTTGCCTCATTGAGGCAAAATGCCTGGCCCAACGCCCTCACCTCTGAAAACACTGATTTTCACTACCTCTCTTGTCTTTAATCTCAAAATAAAATTCTTGCAAGAGAAGTATCCATCGGATGAGGCGTGGCTTAGCATCTTTCTTAGTCAGCAAGTACCTAAGAGCTGTATGATAAGAATAAACTATTACCTTTGTGCCAATCAAGTAAGAATGAAAATTTTCTAAAGCAAAAATAACCGCTAAAAGCTCATTTTCAGTCATGGAATAGTTAAGTTAGACATCATTTAATGTCTGAGATGCACAGTAGATGGCATGGGGAAGCTTCCCCATTCGTTGTCCTAAAATAACACCTACAGCATAGTCACTGGCGTAGCACATAATCTCAAATGGGAGGTTTCTATCAGGTGGTTTGATGATAGGAGCCGAAGTCAAGAGCTCCTTTAGTTTTTCAAATGCTTCTTTGCACTTCTCATCAAACTCAAAAGCCACATCCTTTTGAAGCAACTTGCACAAGGGCAATATATATCTTTGAAAAATCCTTGATAAACCTGTGATAAAATCCTGCATGACCAAGAAAATAATGAATCTCCCTCACACTAGTGGGAGGTGATAAGGAACGAACAAGATCAATCTTAGATTTATCAACCTCAATACCTATAGAAGATATAACATGTCCCAATACTATACCTTGATCTACCATAAAATGACATTTTTCCCAGTTTAATACAAGGTTAGTTTCCATGCAATGTTTAAGAACGAGTGTAAGGTTATCAAGACATTTATCAAAAGAATCACCATAGACACTAAAATCATCCATAAATAACTCTATAATGTTCTTAACATATTCCAAAAAAATACTAACCATACACCATTGAAAATTTGCTGGAGCGTTGCAAAGACAAAAATGTATGTGTCGGTAGGCAAATGTACCAAATGGACAAGTGAATGTCGTCTTCTCTTGGTCTTTCGATGTGATCATAATTTGGTTATAACCTAAATAACCATCAAGGAAACAGTAGTAAGAATGACTGGCTAACTTTTCAAGCATTTGATAGATGAACGGTAGAGGAAAGTGGTCTTTGCGAGTTGCCGAGTTGAGTTTTTGGTAGTCGATGCAAACGCGCCATCCGGTTTGGATACCGGTCAGAACTAGCTCATTATCTTTGTTCTTGATGACAATGACCCCAGATTTCTTTAGAACCATTTGTACCGGACTCACCCACTTGCTATCTGAGATTAGGTAAATTACCCCCACATCTAGGAGCTTTAGTATCTCCTTTTTGACCACCTCCATCATAGGTAGGTTTAATCTTCGTTGTGCCTCTCTAGTAGGTTTCGATCCCTCTTCTAGCAATATTCGGTGCATGCACATGGATGGGCTAATTCCTTTGATATCTGCAATTGTCCAACCAATAGTCGTCTTGTGATCTTTAAGCACCCGAATGAGCTTTTCCTCTTGTAAATCTGAAAGGTTTTTGGTAGTAATTGCTATGGACAGTAAGATAAGCATATCCATCCAATAGATAGATAAAGTATACTAAAATGAACCTACATACAAAAGACTAGCTTAAAATAGATATCAGATACCTCTTGAGAAGAATAAGAATACTGATATATGAGCTAAAGGAAATAAGAGTCATTGAATTTGCAAAAGAAGAGCTAGTTGGCTAAACACATCCATAAATAGATAAACAGCTAAAGTTCCCACGAACCTAGCAAAATTTTAAACATAAGAAACAATTAACATGTCAACCAGGCATGAGTTTAAGTCTGAAAATAGTAAAAAGCATGAGAGAGGAAATGTAATTTGCAAAGTTTTTCAAGTTCAGAAATAAATAAACAATAACTAGACTAATAGTGCCAATCATTTGGAGGAGGTGGAGGAGGGAATTAGGATGCTCGAAAGTGGTCTTGAACATCTCGAAGTTGATCTCGTAGGTTTTTTAAAAGATATGATTTTTCTAGAGAAAGTTATGGCAGTTTTAGTAGACAAAGGTCAGGCTGTGCGTGATTTCAGCGTGACAAAAGTGATTTTTGTGGATTAAACTATAATGATTCAGAAAGAACCAGGAGATGAGCCATATATGCTTGGAAAGATCTGGATGTCTATTTTCTGGAGAATTTTACGGCTTGTAAAAATGATTTTTCTAGAGAAAGTTATGGCAGTTTTAGTAAACAAAGGTTAGGCTGTGCAGGATTTCAGCATGGGCAGAAGTTTTGAAGGGCATGTGAAGGTTTAAATCCCACATCCCACATCAGTTGGAAACACATTCTATATCTACACATCCCACATCGGATTGAAAACACATTGCACTCGTGTAGTTACCCTATAAAAGCCCCACCTCACTTCATTAATCAGTGTGTAATCTGGAGGACTTCTGCTAGCATTCTGGTGGATCTCGAAGGCTTTGCTACCAAGAGGGGAAGCACCACACGACAGCTGCGAGTGGAATCTCTCTATCCATGTATTGTTATTTTTAATTTATTTTAAGTTTTAAAGTTTAAATGTTTAGCACTGTAATTGTGAAAATTATGTTCATAATTATGCGAGGCTAAAATCTTCATCTAATTTTGAAGATGAAGCCTCGCCATTTTTTAGCATTATATTTTCAGATATGTTCGTACAATTATGATATTTTTAGTATAAATGTTCTATTTCAATTGCTTGAGTAAACTCTTATGATTAATTGTTTTTAAATTGTTAAATTGGATATTCCTTATGTTTCATCTACCGGATATGGTGGATCATTCAAATTAGATTAGATATCCATTGTGATTTGTGAATTAAACGGATATATTGGATGGTTTTGGTTTAGTTTGGGTATTCGCCGTGATTTGCATAATGGTGGATTCATGGAATGATTTGATAGATTATTTTTATATAGAACATGAAGATATATGCTTTACTTTGGTGGGGTGGATTCTTAAAACCTTAGTGTTTTTATCAGTTGTTTTTAAATCAATTTAGTTTAGTTTATATTTCTTTGCAAGATGCAATCCAAAATTCGGAATTAGGTTAAAATAGGGTTAGTTTAGATAAAAATATATTTTTCACAATGCAATTCCCTATGGATTCGACCACGCACTTGCACAACACTATATTGCAAATAACTCGTGTGCTTGCGAGTAATTTAAAACTCACAACAAGTTTTTGGCGCCGTTACCAGGGAATTGTTTTGTTTGTGAAATTTTTGTCTGAATTGATTTTATTTTTCTACTAGTTTAGTTAGCATTTTTGTTTTATTTTTCTTTTGCAATTTTATTTTAGTTTAATTGTTTCTATTTGCAATTGGCCATAAAAAATAATTTTTTAAAAAAAAAAATGTGGATGAATCCAGCACCGGTTTCATAGTCTTTAGTGGACACCCTCAAGGATTTTATGAAGATGACCGGCCAGTCCATCAATACAACCAATACATTCAATATTGATAGTTGTTCCATTTGTGCTAGTCCTATGCATTTAGCACAGAATTGTCCATCTACGCCGGCTTTTGTCGAGTATCCCATGGAACAAATGAACGCTTTCAATGACTATTGGTGGCAATTAAATGGACTTTACTCTGAGACATACAATCTAGGGTGGCGGAACCACCCTAATTTTTCATGGAAGTTGAACCAACTGATAAATCAGGGAGCAGCCCCTCATCATGCTCACAATCAATACCCTCCTAGATTTCCTCCACCAGTTCCAAGTTATGGTCACTCAGCCCATCCAGCACCATCACCCGCTTACCAAACTCCCACTCAAGCGCCAGTGTTGGTGTTACAGTCATTGGAGGACACCCTCAAGGATTTCATGAAGATGACCAGCCATTCCATCAGTGAAGTAAAGAGTTCACAAATAGTAAACACCCAAGTGATTGCCAAGCTAGAGAGTCAAATGGATCAAATCACAAGTCATATGGGTGAAGGAGAGAAGGGAAAGTTCCCCAGTCAACCTGTGCCCAACCCAAAGGAACAGTTTGTGGTGGGAAATTCATCGACTCCTACGCACGGATAGGAACAAGTGCAATCAATTGCCACATTGAGGTCTGGGAGACAAGTGGACAATCAAGTGAAAGAGAACCCTGCTATGCAGCAAGGGCAAGAAAGTGGCAACAAGGAGAAGAGAGATGCTGAGCCATCTACAGCCACACCTACTGTTAAGGATCTTCCTAGGTCGTTTGTATGTAAAGTGTCCTACCTTGAGAGATTATAAGCGCCTAAGAAAGGAGGGCAGCCTGAGGACATTATGGAGGCATGATTTTCTCAATTTGGAGAGGATTTGGATTTGGATAAGCTACTTGAGCAAACAAATACTATCTTGGAGTCTGCTCATCGGGAGAGCAGTAAGACAGAGGAGACTGTGGGTGAATCAAGAATTGAAGACCCTCTGGAGGCATGTTTTGCTCATTTTGGAGAGGATTTGAATTTGGATAAGTTGCTTGAGCAAGCAAATGCTACTTTGGAGTCTGCTCCTCAGAAGAGTAGTGAGACGGAAGAGACCACAGCGCCTGAACCCCCCAAGAAGGAACTTAAGCCTTTACCAGACAATCTTAAGTATAAGTTCCTAGGTCAAGCAGATTCTTTGCCTGTGATTATAGCTTCAAATTTGGTTAAGGCTCAAGAGGAGAAATTAGTGGACGTTTTAAGAGAGCACAAGGAAGCTATTGGCTAGACTAATGAGGATATCAAGGGAATCAGCCCCTCGGTGGTGATGCCCAAGTTACATTTGGAGGAGAATACCAAGCCATCAAGGGAGCCACAAAGAAGGCTCAACCTAGCTATGCAAGAGGTTGTGAGAACTGAAGTGATAAAGCTGTTGGATGTAAGGACTATTTATCCAATATTTTATAGCGAGTGGGTGAGCCTGATTTATGTCGTGCCAAAGCGGGCTTGATTGACGGTAGTGAAGCATAAGGACGACGAGTTGGAGCCAACTCGTGTTCAGTCATGATAGAGAGTGTGTCTAGACTACCGTAAGTTGAATGCTACCATAAGGAAGAATCATTTTCCACTCCCATTTATTGATCAGATGGTGGAGTGCTTAGCTGGGCACGATTACTAATGCTAGGTCTGGCTGAAGAAGTTAAACTTAGCACTCATGAGAGGCACCCCACAACATATCCTTTCTGTTTATTTATTATTTTACATATTTATGGTTACGGTTTATTTCTAGTGTTTCTTTTGTCTTCCAGTCTTTATTTTTCAGGTACAACGCGTACTTCAGTTCAAGTTTGGGGGTATGCTGTGAGCCATGCCAGTCCAACTAGTTCTCCATCTCTCAGGTAAGCTCTTTCCATATTATTCACACATTGGGGACAACATGTAATTTAAGTTTGGGGGTATGGGAGACATATTACACACACTTTGTTGTTGTTTTTTTCTTCGTTTTAAAGAAAAGATAAATGCATCTCATGTTATTTTGAAATTTTAGTTGATCTAAACAATTTCTGTGATGTGAGGTCATTGGTGAGCTTAAAATTTTGAACACATAATCAGATGATAAAGTTTTAAAATTTAGTTACTTACTTTAGGCAATTTAAAATTCATATGTTTGATCTAATCTGACATGAGCATATAATTGTGTGAGGTATGACATGTGATTTTAATGTGTATATGTCCATGACTTAGCTAACTAGATGACTTGTTGGATAAACACTTTGGCATAGAAAAGTATAAAAAAATATTTATAATGATCATCAATAAACTTTTCACTGAGTAACTGGACCTCTTGCCTCAGTAAGCAGTGAGTGTTTAAGTCAAAAGGTGGAAGTTTTATTTATAATGATCATTGAGAAACTTTCTGCTGAGTAACTGGACCTCTTGCCTCAGTAAGCAGTGAGTGTTCACGTCAAATGGTGGGAAGTTTGCTTGGCAGCAGTAAGGCCAGCTTAGTTTCGTAGCCTTTTTGACTCGAGTTATTAAGTCCTTAGGGGTGTTTTTATACCTAATGCTCTAAAACCATCTGGTTTGGGAGTCATTGACTCAACATTCGCTACATGAGTCAATTAGAAAGCTTAAGAGAACTAAACATAACAGCGCCTTATAATAATATAAAAAAAGAGAGAAGAAAATAAACTATGCCATTTTTGTTCATTCTGATGAGAAATTCGGTGAATCTTGAGATATGGAGACATTACATATTGGAGTTATTTGGAAGCTTTATTTTTATATGCTAATTCACTTTACACTGGGTCAGACTTGTGATGCCTTAACCTGCGTTTTGTAAGTAATTTGATTTTAACATTTCTATTCATTGCGAAGACGGGTTTATCTTTTTAAGCTTGCTCATGAATGAATATCATGGTTTTGTGTGCTACTTAAATTTTTGGATACCATGAGTGATGAACTTATCTTTATGCTCTTTGTTTTTCATTTCGTTTTTATTTTGTTTTGCTAAAGGACTAGCAAAATGTAAGTTTGAAGGTATTTGATGAGTGCCAAATATTGCATATTTTGGCCCCTTAATTTACATTTGTTAGCTTAGGAATTTGTTACTTTGAGTTGTTTTTCGTTGTTTTACAAGTTTATAAGCACTTGGAAAGGAGTTTCACTAAATTTCCTGTACAGATCAGTCATCTTTGCGGATTAAACTGTATTGATTCAGGAAGAACAAGGAGATGATTAATATTTGCTTGGAAAAATCTGGATGTCTATTTTCTGGGGAATTTTACGGCTCATAAATATGATTTTTCTAGAGAAAGTTTTGGCAGTTTTAGTAGACAAAGGTCAGGGTGTGCGTGATTTCAGCGTGGCAGAAGTGATTTTTGTGGATTATACTATAATGATTCAGGAAGAACCAGGAGATAAGCCATATATGCTTAGAAAGATCCGGATGTCTATTTTCTGAGGAATTTTACGGCTTGTAAATATGATTTTTTTAGAGAACATTATGGCAGTTTTAGTAGACAAAGGTCTGGCTGTGCAGGATTTCAAAGTGGGCAGAAGTTTTGAAGGGCATATGAAGCTTAAATCTCATATCCCACATTAGTTGCAAACACATTCTCTATCCAGACATCCCACATCGGATTGGGAACACATCACACTCGTTGAGTTGCCCTATAAAAGCCCCACCTCACTTCATCAATCAGCGTGCAATCTGGAGGACTTCTGCTAGCATTCTGGTGGATCTCAAAGGCTTTGCTACCAAGAGAGAAAGCGCCGCATGACAGTTGCGAGTGGAATCTCTATCTATTTATTGTTAATTTTATTTTATTTTAAGTTTTAAAGTTTAAATGTTTAACATTGTAATTGTGAAAATTATGTTCATAATTATGCGAGGCTAAAATCTTCATCTAAGTTTGAAGATGAAACCTCGCCATTGTTTAGTATTATATTTTTAGATATGTTCGTACAGTTATGATATTTTTAGTATAAATCTTCTATTTCAATTGTTTGAGTAAACTCTTATGATTGATTTTTTTTTTAAATTGTTAAATTGGATATTCCTTGTGTTTCATCTGCCAAGTACAACGGATCAATCAAATTAGATTGGATATCCATTGTGATTTGTGAATTAAACAGATACATTGGATGGTTTTGGTTTAGTTTGGGTATTTGTCGTGATTTGTATAATGGTGGATTCATGGAATGATTTGATAGATTATTTTTATATAGAACATGAAGATATATGCTTTACTTTGGTGGGGTGGATTCATAAAACCTTAGTGTTTTTATCAGTTGTTTTTAAATTAATTTAGTTTAGTTTATATTTCTTTGCAAGATACAATCCAAAATTCAGAACTAGGTAAAATAGGGTTAGTTTAGATAAGAATATATTTTTACAACGCAATTCCCTGTGGATTCGACCTCGCACTAGCACAACACTATATTGCAAACAACTCATGTGCTTGCAAGTAATTTAAAACTCACAACAGTTATGGTGTAAAGAAATATTTGATTGATATTTCCTTCTCGTGTAAGTATGAAAAATTTTATGTGGCCAAATATTTGATGAAAACGTTGAAAGATGAAAATTTGATAATTTTTCTTTCTTTCTTTTTCTCTTTAAATCGTATTACTAACTTGAAGCCTTACAATAATTTTGTAAACTTAACTTTGTTGAAATGACTTGTTGTGTTTTGTGAAACCTTATGGATAATTACCCTTGATGAAATCATGGATTGTGAATACTTTAAATTGATGCAAATACTTTGATTATTATGGCATTCATGTGTTCGTAAAGATGTTATGATGTGGTTTGGTTGTTGGAGGAAGTAAGCGAAGAGAGTAATGAAATGTTTTCCCCATAAGTGAAACAATTTTGCTCGAAAATTTTTACTTTGATGTTGTGAACATCGTTGATTATTAATGAGCTGCTAATTAAAAATATTTGGAAATTTTGTTAAGAATGTTTCCTTAATGGAATGAATTATGCTAATTAGCGAAACGAAATTGATTTATGTAAACTTATTGCATTGATGTTTTTCTTTTCATGTTGTTTGCACTATGGTGCTGGTGAGAAATGATTGTATGGATATTGCATAACTTTGACTTAATAAATAGTTATTATGGAAATTGTAGAGATTGTGAATTTGAAACAAATAAGGTTTTGATTTGTGGGTTTGAATGTGCTTGTGTTTGAGAGTTGAGCATAGAATAAAAGTGGTTGTTTGAATGTCGGTTTGAAGTACTTTGATGTTAGCAATTGAAAAAAATAAGAGAAGTTCGAGTGTCGGGAAGTAGTAACGATTCTTAGAAGTTGCAAGAATATCATTAGAATGTGTGATCTATAAAGGGATAATTAAAGTATTGGTAAGGGTATAGATGGAGTAAGGAGTATATAAATAACTAAGAGTAAATTGTTGGATAAGTAATTAGTATAAGAAATCCGGTATGGTAGGAAGTTATTGAAATAAAACGAGAGAAAACAGTTGGATGATGCTAGGTAAGTCATAAGTAAAGTTTTGAGGTGAATGTGAACCTTATTAAAGAACTAGGAAAGTGGAAACTAATATACGAAAATTTGTGAAGGGATAAAGATGTGGTAAACCTCGAATTTAAATGAATTTCAATATAAGAAGATGATGGATTCACTCTCAAACCTAGAAACCTTTGATTCTAATTTTGAAAGAAAAGATTAAATGGCTGCGCTAGTTATTATGGACTCGAAGGTTTTACTTCACTTAAAAAAATGAAAATATGAGGAATATTGACTTGGTTATATATATATATATATATATATATATATATGATGGTAAATTCAAAATTTTAAAGTGATAAGAAATCAAAAGATTTATGGATGACTTGTTGTAGACATGGTTGGAGTATTAGAAAAGATGGTCTTTAATGTTAGAAGGATTTGTGAATTTGCAAAGGTATGTTATATATTCTTAAAGAAAGAATTGTTACTTAATTAGATGTATTTTGGAAATGTGGCATAGAAGAGAGAGATATATGGTATACAAGGCCAAGAGATAGTTGAACAAGAAAAATGGAAGAAAGAAGGAAGATTTCGAGATAGGAGTAATATCTTAAGAGTTTTTAGAGTTCGGAACACCCTAGGAAGGGTTAGTGTTAAATGAAATGTTATCAGTGAAATAGTTTGAAATGTTAGAGGTTATTAAACATTGTGAATCTACGAGGAATCTAAATGAAAGGTGAAAAGAAGATCTTAAGCTAACTAATGAGTCATTGAGAAACTTAAAAGAGTTAAAAGTAGACATTTACTAAATATGTGAAGGAATGTATCATTTATGATTGAGTTAAGTGATTCTATTTAAGATTTGATTAAGATTTTGTGCTATAGATATAGAATATTATTTTGAAAGTGTTGTTAAGTCAAGAAAAGACTTGAGTATGTAAAGATTTTGAAAGGATAGATGCGGAGTAGAGAGACAAGGATATTATATTTCGGTAAAATAAACGATAAAAGATCAAGTAAGAATCGAGGAAATCTATGTTACAATTTAGTTAGTCTAAAATGGAAGGAGACATTGGAACTTGAGAATGATGAGGAAATTTATTAGATGCTTGTACCAGACCATGTTGTTAAAATTAGAAGGAGATGGAGTAACTCGATAAATTTATGATTTTAATAGCAAATCAAGAAGTTAAGAACATGTCAGTTTAGATTCGAGAATTTACAAAATTGTAACTAATCATTGATTTAGTTGGAACTTTCTTCAAAGTGTAAATGTGAAAGTAAGAAGTTATTGAAGGTATTGGGGATAGAACGATTAGAAGGAAAAGAAACAAAAGTATGAAAGGATTGGTTTGAGAAGAGATAAAGCTATAAGTTTTAAGGTAAGATTTTTAGTGTGATTCAAGATGTTAAATGCACGAATGAGTAGGAAGTTGGAAACTTGAAAATTTATTGTTTGGGGATTTATGTGAGAATTTGTTAATACAAGGACTAATAACTATAGGGTTACAAGATAAAGATCCTTAGAAGATTTTGAGGTAGAGAGCCTGCTAAGCAAGAGAAATGATGTTTTGATGTGAGTTATAAATTATTGAGTAGAAGATTTGATATATAAACTAATGTAAAGAAATAAAAGGATTCTAAGAGAATGGCAAAACTTGAAGTACGATCAACACCAAAGGAAAAATATTTGGGAAGTACATGTAAATTTAAGAATAAATTAGGTAAATTATTATTGAAGACAATTAAGTGATAAAGCTAGAATGGAGATTTGTAGAATGAAACTACTATCCATAAATTTAAGGGATTCAAAGAAGAATAAAAGGATAAAAGAAAGATGTGAAGGAAAAGAATTTGAATGATACTCTTATTTAGAGGATTGGTTTGATGAAAGTTTAATATAAATCAAATGGAAGAGAATATGAGACGAAGTAAGAAAATGTTAATATGAATACTTGTGAGCCCTAGTTAAGGAAATTTCGAGGACGAAAGTTTTATTAGTGGGGGAGAATTGTAGAGTCCAATATTTTATTTATAATATTAAAAGTCACGAAGTTTTACTTTGGTGTGTTATTGGTGTTGCTTGTTCAGTTTTGAGCTAATTTTTTTATTTATTGTATTTGAAATTTGAAGAACTTTTGAGGAATAGTAAGAGGAACTAAGCAAAAACAGAAATTTGAAAAGTTATGTGGTGGAAATAGGAAATGGTGCAAACAAAAAGGGTTATTGTGCAATTACTGAAAAACTTTGTCTATAAATAGAGTGTGGGAGAGAGAAAGAGACCAACAAATGATGGAACCCTCTAGAAAACTTAGAGAAAGAGAAGAGGAAAAGGAAGGAAGAAGAAAGAGAGGAAGAAATGGAAGAAGAGGAAGGAAAGGATGAGAGTTTCTTGCCAACCTATGGTAAATCTTGTTCTCCTCCTTTAATTTTAAAGCATTAAGCTTGTTCATTAAACTAGATAATGAAGATTGTTGAAGCTTGATTTGAAGAGTTTGCTTGAGAGAAAGCTTAAGAAAAAAGTTGTTTTCAAAGAAATGATTTTGTGATTGATTTCTAAGTTTGATTTGTTTTTATATGAAATATGCTTTGGGTGATGTATAATCTTTGATTTGGAACACTTGAAAACTTGTATTTGATTTGGATTGGAATTCTCATGGGAGACAAAAAGTTGTTTTGAAGAAAAATGAAGTTTTTCCTTAAAAATTTTCTAATATCGCAACTAGACAATCGACTGTTCAATGAGCACAATTGACCGTGAAATTCTTTGGATCGACTGCGCAAATCACTAGGCAGCCTATAGTCAACTGTCCAGTATTTTGGCGTATTGATAGAAGACGAGAGATTGATTATACCAATTGAACGGCATCCCGAGTGACAAGGTTGAGAATATCAGCACAAGAAACGACTCCAGGGCAGCGTTGCTCAAGAACTTCTTTGATCCTGTTTTGTGGTGCCGTCTTTTCTGATTTTGGCCTATCAAGGAGAACTGATGCATCACAGCCTTAGTAGATTCCATAAATTGATTAGCAAGATAAGAAAATTACTTCACAGTTAGTCTAGTAGAGATAAGAATACATCATGTCAAATTTAAAAAAAAAAAATTTATCTCCATTTTCCTTAATTCTTTTTTCAAGATTTGCATATTCTTAACAAAATTTAAAAAACAATTTTTTTTTGTTTATTTATTCAAATTAACATTTCCTTGGATAATTATCCCAAAAAAAAATCCCCAAGACCTACGGGGAGAAAATGGTCTATATTCAGACCCCCTTCTATGAAATATACTAAAATTGTAAATAAATTTTTATCCTAAATATAAAAATTTTCATTCTTATCAAAAGAAAATATAAGGGTGTGTTTAGTTTAGTTGTGAAAAATGTTTTTAATTTTATATATTCATTTTGCTTAATATTTTTTTCAACAACTTGCACATTCTTAACATAATTTGGAAACTAAAGTTTTTTTTTTTAATCTTTTCAACATAATATTGAAAAAGATGAAAAAATATTATTCTTTAAATTATGTTGAAAATATGAAAAATAAAAAAAAAGTTGTTTCTTACATTATATTAAGTATATGTAAATTGTTGAGGAAATTATTAAAGAACATGAAGATAGAAAATGAATTTTTTTTTTTCATAACTAAACTCAACAATATTTCATTTGGGCTATCAGCAACAGACTTTGGTTTTGTTTTTCAGTGATTTTTTTTCACTCCAAAGTTTATTTGGCATAGCTTTCTTTTGTTTATGAAAAATTTTGTTCCTAAGATTGTATATCTGTAAATCTTTCTAGTTGAATGTGTGAACTGTCACGCATGAAAATCATTGGGAGAATTATTTATTTATTTATTAAAATTGTTTGCCGTAGACGTCAAGGAATTGATTTATAATTAAGATGTCAAGTTGGAGGAGCTGCCAAACTAGCTAGTTGCACAATATATTAATCCTACAATTTTCTACTGCTAAGGCAAAGCTAGCTCATGGTCTGATCCAAGTGAAATTATTTAGATGTAAAAGATAGCTAATGATATTTGAAAATTAACAGAATCATGAGGAAAAGGTTAAGGAAAAATGACATACAGTAACAAAGCAATCTTAGTAGAGCAAGCGAAGCAGCTTTGGTGTGATGCTTTTATCTTTGTCCCAAAACAGCTTGACTTGGTGCCTTAAGGAAATCAGAAAAGGGAGGAACAGATTGTGAAAGAAGGAAGAAAAGAAAGAAAGATTGAACCATTTGTGTAACCTTGAAATAAAGCCACTTTTCGAGCGAGTTGAAAGCTCCGAATCATTTTATAAGAAATGCCTCTAGAATTATCATTCAAAAATATTTCTAATGGTGCTATATGAGTACTTATACTACTGAGTTCAGTTCTTGACAGTTAGTTACAGCTATATCTGTCATAACCTTTCTAACTAACTCCTGACTGAATTGTAACAGCCTTTAGCTCAGCTAGAAATTAACCATAAAAGGTCCCTGATCCGTGCACTTCTCCTTAGTGTAGGGACCAGGTCAGTTCTAGGTGCCAAGCTAGTGTCTTGAGGTTCATTCCTTACTATGACTTGGTCTCCTTTAGCTGTTTCATTGCTACTGTGCTGTAGGTGTACAGTCTTGTCCATCTAATCTCTAACATTCCCTTCCTCTTGAGAAGCCACCTTGTCCTCAAAGTGGAGAGAAGGATAGGTGTTGACGAGGTCAGTGAGGTTCTCCTAAGAAGTGTCTTCAGGTAGCAGTCCTGTCCATTGAACCAGCACTTGGGAAGTAAGTTTGCCCTGCAAGTAAATCTGTTTACTATTCAGTATTGCTTGAGGCATGATGATGGGTTGGTTGTTGATGATGTCTAGGGGCAGAGAACTGATATGGGGAGGTGTGGATGGACCTGTATAAGGCTTGAGTTTTGAAATGTGGAAGACAGGGTGAATTCTGCTATCCTCTAGCAGCTGGAGCTTATAGTCTACTAGACCAACCTTTTGGACGATTTTGAAGAGCCCAAAGTATCTCTGAATGAGTTTGTTGTGAGCTTTGTGAGAGACAGAGGTTTGTTTATAGGGCTGGATGGCACACCAAAAAACAGATGTGTAAATTAATTCATTGCTCTAAAAATTATCGAATGAAACATAGTGGAAAGCAAAGGTCATTTCTCATAGGATTGTAAATTAATGAAATTAAACACTTAATTGTTAAAAGAAAAAAATATAAATAATTAAACTAATTTAAATTCAAAATAACCTAATAAACTAATTGGGGTTTTTCTTAAATGATTAACTAAAAATTACAAATAATAAAAGACAACTAAAATGTGATTCAAAATTGAATAAACTTTGTAACAATAATGAGAAAACTGGTCAAAAGATCATTCTCCACCACTAGACATGAAATGATGAATCAATATCAGAGTTATCCCCAAATTCCTAATAAAATTACCAACCGTAGATAATAATAAGCTCTATTATCCCAATCTTTCATTAGTTTGTCGTTAAGTAAAACAAGCTCTTTACTTAATCTCTATCTATTAAATAACATAGAATAAGCTCTCCAAATTTAATTTAATAGAAGCATTAGGTTAAGAAAGATTGGTTGGTCCAAGAAACAAACATATAAGCTCGGTTCATTTATCTTGAGTTATGTTCCATATAATAATCACACGAAAATATCCCATCATCAGTGATTACTAATTGCTACCATTGATTATAAATTCAAGACAATTAAGGATCAAGATTCCTAACCCAACAATAGATAATTACCCTATTTTATTTGGTTGGCCACCCAGAATAAAATAAAATAATAATCATAAACAATTCTTATGGAAGAACATAAACAATTTTATTAGAAATATGGATAATAATCTCTGAATATTCAATCACAAAATCATGTCTAGGGCTTCGAAATCACCCTTAACCAAAAATAAAATTAGCTAGACATAATCCTAAAATTAAAAAAAATAAATATTCAAAGACATGAAAGATGGGTAGAATGAAGAATGAAAGCAAACAACAGTAATCTTGAAGAGTTTTCTATGCAGATGAATCTCCTTGATCACCAATAACAGTTATGTTCTTCCCAATTTACTATTCTTTATTTTTTTCTTTTGGTTTAGGAAAAATCTGTTCTGCTTACAAGGCAAGAGTAGTTGGCCTTGTATAGGCAAACTCAATATTCATTAGGGTTTTTTTATTTCCCTCTCCAGCTATGCAGGCCGTGGCCTAAGAAAAGTATGTCACGGCTCGTGTCAATAGACATCCCTAGCCAAACTCCAGGGAACAGACGACTGTAGTATGGGTTCATGTTGCAGCACGCGCCCTTCTTCGAATTCAACTATTTTCCTTTGATAAAACGACGTCATCTCTCTCATTCTGACTTCGATTTTCGAACCGTTTGATCCCACACATTCCATATTTTTTGCCAATATTATTTTTAAGCACATGTGACCTGAAAATACACCAAAAATACCCATGATTCCGAAAACACATTTTTAAGACAATTAAGTAAAAATGCAAGATTTAAACCTAATTTCTCACAAATAATACCGATAAATCACTAAGTATTAGTGTATTTTCAAGTACTCATCACAACTCCTAACCAGCTCCTTGCTAGCCCCTTGCAAGTCAAGTGTTTAAAAATTACCTCAAACCAAAACCAAAAATCAAAACTACTCCTAAACTAAGATAAATCACCTTCATCGATTGCACGGTTGCATGTAGCGAATGCAACAAGCCTTTAAACCTATCGGTGGCCCAAATAGGAAGAGTATAGTCTTGTGAGGGCTTCCAGCGGCTATACCCACAAACACTTGAAAGAATTAAGCTTAATCCTAAGTCGATTCATAATCCTGTCTCTTAAGATTGCAAAGAGCATATAATTAACATTATTGTCAGATGTCACACAAATTCAAGAGTTAGATTAACAAGTCCACTCATACTCTTGCCATCAATCTCTACCACTTCCTTTGCATGATTATTCAAAAAGATTAGTTTTACTGCTCGGATGGTGTTATGTGAACAACTATTAATCATGATGTCGAAACATGTGTATCAAACTCCATAGGTCTATTTTTCAGAAATACTCTCCACTAATGTAGGATTGTCTAATTTGGACAAGTAGATGAGGAGAAGGTCTAATTTGGAAGGACCGTTTTGGCTTCCTAATCTGGGGTTCGGAATCCAGTTGATGACGAGGTTTAGGATCCTAAAGTCTAGAGGAAGGTCGGGATAGGTGTTATAGGTTTTATTTTGGTAAATGTACGTCTTATCCCCTTTAACAACCATGCAGGACTCCTGATATCCAAAATCACGAGGCAAACCATCTCCTATCCACCTTATCTCTTTAGTGGGTAATTATAAAACGTCATGAAGGTCACTAGGAGTGAAAGTGAACTCGTGTCCCATTAAAATGGTGGAAAAACTAGTAGATGAGAGTAAAAACTGTCGTAAATTGGCACAAAACTTATGCATTAGCCTAGGATAGAATTTTTACTAAAAAGTGACTAGATCAATCTAACCCATCCTATCAAATAGAGTCTAAGATTGAAATTGTTGAAGCTAAGGGTCGAAAAATCCAAGGCTTTACTAAGCCTAATAATTTAGTCTGTATGGTAGTGATAGACCTCTCCTTAAAATAATCATATCGAAAGTGAGAGGCGTTAAGGTGGTCCCTTGGAGGGTCACTCACTTCTCATTCTTTCGATTTTCCTTTCTCTTTAGAAGTAACCTTGCGCTTTCAAGAAGTTAGATTATCTGGACCAGAGTAAACCATGTTGTATCATTTGAGTCGGCTAGTAATAAAGGAGAGAGAAATAATAAAATCCAAGAAACTCGAATTTGAGAATGGAGAGGGTTTTAAGACTCGAATCGAGGGTAAAAAAAATGTGGGGATTGAGTCTTAGAATGTTGGCATAAGGAGATAATGAAGTGGGAACACTGATTTCTTCAAAATCTGTCGAAGGAGAGAGAAGGCGTTTTTATGTTTTTAGAGATTTCAAAAATAAAATTCAAAATGTGAAGATTTGAGATAGAATAAAGGGATTTTAAGGAATGGGTAATGATTTAGAGCAATAAAGGGGGATTTGGTGGAAAAAAAATCATTGGAGATTTTGAATTTTGAAGCGTTTTGAGTGTGTGAGGGTTTTAGAAAAAGCCTAGAAAGGGTTTTAATGGAGTTTTAAAACTGACAAAGAGTTTAAAAACTGAAAGATCGCGTTTTCAGTCGATTGGAAAAAAGACAGAGCGTTGGGTTTCAAAACGGCTTGTGATGCAGCCGACTAGATGACATTATGCATTTGACTGGATGAACATCTAGTAGAATTAATATGTGGCAAAAAGTTCAGGCGTAGAAGCAAATGCGTGTGCGTTGATTGAATGATTCTATTCAGTCGATTAGATTAAGATTTTCAAAGAAAATTTTGAACTCTAGTTTGAAGAATTGCAAGTCTGATTTGTTCTATGCCATTTTTGAGTGATAGAAATATTAAATTGAGGATCAATCTTCATTCACTCAATGGCACAAATGCAAATGATGAATGTAAATCCAATCAAACACCCACATATTCAAAAAATTTCAATCTCATTAACAGTCTAATTTTACAAAAGCTATCTTCATTCAAAGGTTTTGTAAGAATGTCAGCAATTTAATTTTAAGAAAGAATAAATTCTAGTTTAATATCACTCTTTTAAGCATAATCTCTTATAAAGTGATGTCTTATCTCAATATATTTAGTCCTAGAATGCTGAATATTTTTTTTTTTACAAATTAATAGCACTAATGTTGTCACAATGAATTGGAATATTTTTAAAACTCAGGCCATAATCTTCTAGTTGTTGTTTCGTCTATAAAACTTGTGCACAACAACTACTAGCGGCTACAGAATTAAGGAGCGCTTCTACCTCAGTGGTTTATGGTAAACTACCCATCCCCAACTAGGTATATTAGTATTTGTTTGGATTATGATTTATAATTTTTGCATTTGATTTTAATTGTAAAGACTACGCCTAGTAAGGGGTAAGGAGGAGATCCAATTTAATTTTAAATGTAAGGACTCAGCCTAGTAAGGGGTAAGGAGGAGATCCAATTTGATTTTAAATGTAAGAACTCCACCTAGTAAGGGGTAGGGAGGAGACCCAAATTGTTTTAGCGTTAAAACCTCACCTAGTAGGGGGTCGGGAAGGGATCTAAATTATTTACGTGGTGAGATGTCCCAATTACTATATGATTAGACCATGGGAGGCAAATAAGAATGAACTAGAAATGGACTGAAGATAAGTGAATAAAGAAGTGAACTCGCATCGCATTGCATTGCATTCTTTCATTGATGGTTGGTGAAAATTATATTTGGCTCATAAGAGGTATGAATTATATTTGGCCCATTAGCGACATGAGTTATACTTAGCCCATGAGAGGAAAAATTTGTGATTGATCCATGATGATGTTTTGTGTTTGGCCCACAAAGGGTATTTGATTTTTGGCCTATGAAAGGCATACAATGTGAGTTATTAAATGAATTAGATGTGGATGATAATTACTTGTGATATGATAAGAATATATAAGGAGATGAACGTTATGAATAAATAGTTTGTACAAATGTTACTTTTCTAAAGATTGGACTCACCTTTGAAAAATCTAAAACATGTAAGTCATTTTACACCTATATGTACTTATCACATACACGATAAGAATTGAAATTTAAGAAGAATATACCTAGAACGATTTCTCTTAATAAGATGTTTTACTCATTGAGCTTTTTAACTCACCCCCTTATTTTATTAACATTTCAAGAAAGTTGGCGGAATATTTTTGATCAAGGTTGATGGAAGACCTTAATAAGGTCATTGTACATGACATCATCATTGTTGAGTCTCCTTAAGAGTTTTCCTTTTCTTGGTCTCTTGTAAAGCCTTAGAGTTGAGAAATTATATTGAAGGATTTATTGTATTCAAGACTGTATGTTTGTATTAAATTGAAATGATTGAAAGAATTATTGTTTGATTTATATGATTGCATCTTGCGTTAAGGTGCTCAGTGCTGAAAGATAATGGAGCCATTCCGAGTAAGGCCAACTTTTGGATGGGTTGTTACATTTTTGATATCAGAGTTTTAGGTTTAAGGTTCTGTAAACTTAGTTGCATGGTGCATGGTGTATGTGGTAGTTATAGAAGTCAATTGTGTAGAATTAGAAAGGATGTCATTTAGGAAGGTTAACCCATAATGATTTAAATGGGAGTAATATGTTTTGAGATTTAAGCTGAGTTGATTTGTGAATAATTGTTATATGAAAGGTAATCTCGTTAATAATACTTTGATGAGAGTATTTCATAAGATGTCATTGATGAGTGCCAAATATTGCATATATTGACCCCTTAATTTACATTTGTTAGCTTAGAAATTTGTACTTTGAGTTGTTTTTCGTTGTTTTACAGGTTTACAAGCACTTAAAAAGAAGTTTCACTAAATTGCCAGAATTGCCTGTACAGATCAGTCATATTTGCGGATTAAACTGTATTGATTCAGGAAGAACCAGGAGATGAGCAATATATACTTAGAAAGATCCTGATGTCTATTTTCTGGGGAATTTTACGGCTCATAAATGATTTTTCTAGAGAAAGTTATGGCAGTTTTAGTAGACAAAGGTCAGGCTGTGCGTGATTTCAGCGTGACAGAAGTGATTTTGTGGATTAAACTGTAATGATTTAGGAAGAACCAGGAGATAAGATATATACGCTTGGAAAGATCCGGATGTCTATTTTCTAGGGAATGTTACGGCTTGTAAATATGATTTTTCTAGAGAAAGTTATGACAGTTTTAGTAGAAAAAGGTCAGGCTGTGCGAGATTTCAGTGTGGGCAGAAGTTTTGAAGGGCATGCGAAGGCTTAAATCCCACATCCCACATCGATTGGAAACACATTCTATATCCACACATCCCACATCGGATTGGAAACACATTGTACTCGCGGAGTTGCCCTATAAAAGCCCCACCTCACTTCATTAATCAGTGTGCAATCTGGAGGACTTCTGCTAGCATTCTGGTGGATCTCGAAGGCTTTGCTACCAAGAGGGGAAGCACCGCACGACAGCTACGAGTGGAATCTCTCTATCCATGTATTGTTAGTTTTAATTTATTCTAAGTTTTAAAGTTTAAATGTTTGGCACTGTAATTGTGAAAATTATGTTCATAATTATGCGAGGCTAAAATCTTCATCTAAGATTGAAGATGAAGCCTCGCCATTGTTTAGCATTATATTTTCAGATATGTTCGTACAATTATGATATTTTTAGTATAAATGTTCTATTTCAATTGTTTGAGTAAACTCTTATGACTGATTATTTTTAAATTATTAAATTGGCTATTCCTTGTGTTTCATCTGTCGGATATGGCAGATCATTCAAATTAGATTGGATATTCATTGTGATTTGTGAATTAAACGGATACATTGGATGGTGTTGGTTTAGTTTGGGTATTCACCATGATTTGTATAATGGTGGATTCATAGAATGATTTGATAGATTATTTTTATATAGAACATGAAGATATATGTTTTATTTTGGTGGGGTGGATTCAGAAAACCTTAGTGTTTTTATCAGTTGTTTTTAAATCAATTTAGTTTAGTTTATATTTCTTTGCAAGATACAATCCAAAATTTGGAACTAGGTTAAAATAGGGTTAGTTTAGATAAAAATATATTTTCACAATGCAATTCCCTGTGGATTCGACCTCGCACTTGCACAACGCTATATTGCAAATGACTCGTGTGCTTGCGAGTAATTTAAAACTCACAACAAGTTTTTGACGCTGTTGCCAGGGAATTGTTTTGTTTGTGAAATTTTTGTCTGAATTGATTTTATTTTTCTACTAGTTTAGTTAGCATTTTTGTTTTATTTTTCTTTTGCAATTTTATTTTAGTTTATTTGTTTATATTTGCAATTGCCCATAAAAAATAATTTTTTTTTATAAAAAAAAATGTGGATGAATCCAGCGTTGGTTTCACAGTCTTTAGAGGACGCTCTCAAGGATTTCATGAAGATGACTGGCCAGCCCATCAATACAGCCAATACATTCAATGTTGATAGCTGTTCCATCTGTGCTAGTCCTATGCGTTTAGCACAGAGTTGTCCATGTATGCCGGCTTTTACAGAGTATCCCATGGAACAAATGAACGCTTTCAATGACTATTGGTGGCAATCAAATGGACTTTACTCTGAGACGTACAATCCAGGGTGGCAGAACCACCCTAATTTTTCATGGAAGCAGAACCAACTGATAAATCAGGGAGGAGCCCCTCATCATGCTCACAATCAATACCCTCCCAGATTTCCTCCACTAGTTCCATGTTATGGTCGCTCAGCCCATCCAATACCATCACCCGCTTACCAAGATCCCACTCAAGCACTAGTGTCGGTTTCACAGTCATTGGAGGACACCCCCAAGGATTTCATGAAGATGACCAAGTCGTTTGTACCTAAAGCGTCTTACCTTTAGAGATTACAAGCGCCCAAGAAAGGAGGGCAGTCTGAGGACATTATGGAAGCATACTTTGCTCAGTTTGGAGAGGATTTGGATTTAGATAAGCTACTTGAGCAAACAAATGCTATCTTGGAGTCTGCTCATCGGGAGAGAAGTAAGACGAAGGAGACTGTGGGTGAATCAAGCATTGAGGACCCCCTGGAGGCATGCTTTGCTCAGTTTGGAGGGGATTTGGATTTGGATAAGTTGCTTGAGCAAGCAAATGCTACTTTGGAGTCTGATCCTTAGAAGAGTAGTGAGACGGAGGAGACCACAACACCTGAACCCCCCAAGAAGGAACTTAAGCCTTTACCAGACAATCTTAAGTATAAGTTCCTAGGTCCAGCAGATTCTTTGCCTGTGATTATAGCTTCAAATTTGGTTGAGGCTCAAGAGAAGAAATTAGTGGACGTTTTAAGAGAGCACAAGGAAGCTATCGGCTGGACTATTGAGGATATCAAGGGAATCAGCCCCTCGGTGGTGATGCCCAAGTTACATTTGAAGGAGAATGCCAAGCCATCGAGGAAGCCACAAAGCAAGCTCAACCCAGCTATGTAAGAGGTTGTGAGGACTGAAGTAATAAAGTTGTTGGATGTAGGGACCATTTATCCAATCTTTGATAGCAAGTGGGTGAGCCCGATTCATGTGGTGCCAAAGCGAGCTGGATTAACGGTAGTGAAGCATAAGGACGATGAGTTGGAGCCAACTCGTGTTCAATCAGGATGGAGAGTGTGTCTAGACTATCGTAAGTTGAATACTACCGTAAGGAAGGATCATTTTCCACTCCCATTTATTGATCAGATGGTGGAGCACTTAGCTGGGCACGATTAGTAATGCTAGGTTTGGCTGAAGACATTAACTTAGCGCTCATGGGAGGCACCCCACAACATATCCTTTCTGTTTATTTATTATTTTACATATTTATGGTTACGGTTTATTTCTAGTGTTTCTTTTGTCTTCCAGTCTTTATTTTTCAGGGACAACGCATACTTCAGTTCAAGTTTGGGGATATGCTATGAGCCATGCTAGTCCAACTAGTTCTCCATCTCCCAGGTCATCTCTTTCCATATTATTCACACATTGGGGACAATGTGTAATTTAAGTTTGGGGTTATGGGAGACACATTACACACACTTTGTCTTAATTTGTTGTTTTTTTCTTCGTTTTAAAGAAAAGATAAATGCATCTCATGTTATTTTGAAATTTTGGTTTATCTAAACAATTTCTGTGATGTGAGGTCATTGTTGAGCTTAAAATTTTGAACACATGATCAGATGATAAAGTTTTAAAATTTAGTTACTTACTTTAGGCATTTGAAAATTCACATGTTTGATCTAATCTGACATGAGCACATAATTGTGTGAGGTATGATATGTGATTTTAATGTGTATATGTCATTGACTTAGCTAACTGGATGACTTGTTGGATAAACACTTTGACATAGAAAAGTATAAAAAAAAATATTTATAATGATCATCAATAAACTTTCCACTAAGTAACTGGACCTCTTGCCTCAGTAAGTAGTGAGTGTTCACATCAAAGGGTGGAAATTTTATTCATAATGATCATTGAGAAACTTTCTGCTGAGTAACTAGACCTCTTGCCTCAGTAAGCAGTGAGTGATCACGTCAAAGGGTGGGAAGTTTGCTTGGTAGCAGTAAGCCCAGCTTAGTTTCGTAGTCTTTTTTACTCGAGTTATTAAGTCCTTAGGGGTGTCTTTACACCTAATGCCCTAAAACCATCTAGTTTGGGAGTCATTGACTCAACACTCGCTACATGGGTCAATTAGAAAGCTTAAGGGAACTAAATATAATAGAGCCTTATAATAATATAAAAAAGAGAGAAGAAAATAAACTATACCATTTTTGTTCTTTCTAATGAGAAATTCGGTGAATCTTGATATATGAAGACATTACATATTGGAGTTATTTGGAAGCTTCATTTTTATATGTTAATTCACTTTACACTGAGTCAGACTTGAGATGCCTTAACCTGCCTTTTGTAAGTAATTAGATTTTAACATTTCTATTCATTGCGAAAATGGGTTTATCTTTTGAAGCTTGCTCATGAATGAATATCATGGTTTTGTGTGCTACTTAAATTTTTGGATACCATGAGTGATGAACTTATCTTTATGCTCTTTGTTTTTCATTTAGTTTTTATTTTGTTTTGCTAAGGGACTAGCAAAATGTAAGTTTGGGGGTATTTGATGAGTGCCAAATATTGCATATTTTGGCCCCTTAATTTACATTTGATAGCTTAGGAATTTGTTACTTTGAGTTGTTTTTCGTTGTTTTACAGGTTTACAAGCACTTGGAAAGGAGTTTCACTAATTGCCAGAATTGCCTGTACAGATCAGTCATCTTTGCGGATTAAACTGTATTGATTCAGGAAGAATTAGGAGATGAGAAATATATTCTTGGAAAGATCCAGATGTCTGTTTTCTGAGGAATTTTACAGCTCATAAATATGATTTTTCTAGAGAAAGTTATGGTAGTTTTAGTAGACAAATGTCAGGTTGTGCGTGATTTCAGCGTGACAGAAGTGATTTTTTTGGATTAAACTGTAATGATTCAGGAAGAACCAGGAGATGAGCCATATATACTTGGAAAAATCCGGATGTCTATTTTCTAAGGAATTTTACGACTTGTAAATATGATTTTTCCAGAGAAAGTTATGGCAGTTTTAGTAGACAAAGGTCAGGCTGTGCGGGATTTCAATGTGGGCAGAAGTTTTGAAGGGCATGTGAAGCTTAAATCCCACATCCCACATCCCACATCGGTTGGAAACACGTTCTTTATCCACACATCCCACACCAAATTGGAAACACATTGCACTCGTGGAGTTGCCCTATAAAAGCCCTACCTCACTTCATTAATCAATGTGCAATCTGGAGGACTTCTACTAGCATTCTAGTGGATCTCGAAGGCTTTGCTACCAAAAGGGGAAGCGCCGCACGACAGTTGCGAGTGGAATCTCTATCAATGTTTTGTTAGTTTTAATTTATTTTAAGTTTTAAAGTTTAAATGTTTAACATTGTAATTGTGAAAATTATGTTCATAATTATGCGAGGCTAAAATCTTCATCTAAGGTTGAAGATGAAGCCTCGCCATTGTTTAGCATTATATTTTCAGATATGTTCGTACAATTATGATATTTTTAGTATAAATGTTTTATTTCAATTGTTTGTGTAAACTCTTATGATTGTTTTTTTTTTTAAAATTGTTAAATTGGATATTCCTTATGTTTCATCTACCGGATACGGCGGATCATTCAAATTAGATTGGATATCCATTGTGATTTGTGAATTAAACGGATACATTGGATGGTTTTGGTTTAGTTTGGGTATTCGCCATGATTTGTATAATGGTGGATTCATGGAATGATTTGATAGATTATTTTTATATAGAACATGAAGATATATGCTTTACTTTGGTGGGGTGGATTCATAAAACCTTAGTTTTTTTATCAGTTGTTTTTAAATCAATTTAATTTAGTTTATATTTCTTTGCAAGATACAATCCAAAATTCGGAACTAGGTAAAATAGGGTTAGTTTAGATAAAAATATATTTCACAACGCAATTCCCTGTGGATTCGACCTCGCACTTGCACAACACTATATTGCAAACGACTTGTGCGCTTGCAAGTAATTTAAAACTCACAATAGTCATGGTGTACATAAATATTTGATTGATGTTTCCTTCTCGTGCAAGTATGAAATTTTTTATGTGGCTGAATGTTTGATGAAAATGTTGAAAGATGAAAATTTAATAATTTTTCTTTCTTTCTTTTTCTCTTTCAATCGTATTACTAACTTGAAGCCTTACAATGATTTTGTAAACTTAACTTTGTTGTGTTTTGTGAAACCTTATGGATAATTACCCTTGATGAAATCATGGATTGTGAATACTTTAAATTGATGCAAATACTTTGATTATTATGGCATTCATGTGTTCGTAAAGATGTTATGATGTGGTTTGGTTGTTGGAGGAAGTATAGTAAAGCGAAGAGAGTAATGAAAGGTTTTCCCCATAAGTGGAAGAATTTTGCTCGGAAAATTTTGCTTTGATGTTGTGAACATCGTTGATTATTAATGAGCTGCTAATTTAAAATATTTAGAAATTTTGTTAAGAATGTTTCCTTAATGGAACGAATTATGCTAATTAGCGAAACGAAATTGATTTATGTAAACTTATTGCATTGATGTTTTCCTTTTCATGTTGTTTGCACAATGGTGCTTATGAGAAATGATTGTATGGATATTGCTTAACTTTGACTTAATAAATAGTTATTATGGAAATTGTAGAGATCGTGACTTCGAAACAAGTAAGGTTTTGATTTATGGGTTTGAATGTGCTTGTGTTTGAGAGTTGAGCATAGACTAAAAGTAGTTGTTTGAATGTCGGCTTGAAGTACTTTGATGTTAGCAATTGAAAAAAAATAAGAGAAGTTCAAGAGTCGAGAAGTAGTAACGATTCTTAGAGGTTGTACGAATATCCTTAGAATGTGTGATCTAAAAAGGGATAATTAAAGTATTGGTAAATGTATAGATGGAGTAAGGAGTATATAAATAAGTAAGAGTAAAGTGTTGGATAAGTAATTAGTATAAGAAATCCGGTATGGTAGGAAGTTATTGAAATAAAACGAGAGAAAACAGTTGGATGATGCTAGGTAAGTCATAAGTAAAGTTTTGAGGTGAATGTGAACCATATTAAAGAACTAGGAAAGTGGAAACTAGTATACGAAAATTTGTGAAGGGAGAAAGATGTGGTAAACCTCGAATTTAAATGAATTTCAGTATAAGAAGATGATGGATTCACTCTCAAACCTAGAAACCTTTGATTTTAATTTTGGAAGAAACGATTAAATGGCTGCGCTAGTTATTGTGGACTTGAAGGTTTTATGTTACTTAAAAAAATGCAAATATGAGGAATATTGGCTTGGTTATGGTAATATATATTGATGAGAGTCATAAAATGCACCTCAACAGTACTTAATTGTTAGCATTTTAGGGTTGTTTTAGGTTTGAATTGCACTTTTATACCTGAACAACTCTAAAGTGTCATTCTTGGATCATTGATCTATTTCGATGCATTTTCAGGTACTTTAAGTTCAAAAGAGATGGAAAAGCTATCATTGCTTTTAGCACAATGACTCGATGAACACCGGAGTGAAGGTTCACAAGCACTTGGAAAGGAGTTTCACTAAATTGCTAGAATTGCCCGTACAGATCAATCATTTTTGTAAATCAAAATTATATTGATGCAAGAAGAACCAGGAGATGAGCTATATATCTATTTTCTGGAGAATTTTACAGCTTGTAAAAATGATTTTTCTAGAGAAAGTTATGGAAGTTTTAGTAGACGAAGGTCAAGCTGGAAGATGCCTAGTGCGCTCGAGCGCACCAGGCCTGCGATCGATCGCAAGTACGCACTTGCGACATCCCACATCAGTCAGAAATAGCTTGCAGCGCACCATAGCTTGCATCCCACACGGGCAGTATCCCACATTGGAATGGAAACACATTGCACTCTGGGAATTCCCCTATAAAAACCCCACTTCACTTCATCTTTTGGGATCAACTGGGATAAGATACAGAGGGCCTTTAGGAGCAATCCAGATGGCCTTTAGGAGGAATTCGAAGAACTTTTGGAGGGCAAGCTGAGGAATCTCCGAAGCTTTGCTACCAAGGGGGAGATCATTAAGAGACCGGAGGCAACTCAAGGAAGTATGAGCTCCATGGCCAGCTAACCTCCAAGCAAGGAAAAGGGGTGAATCCTTAGGTGTAGTTGTTCTTATTTTCTTTTCTTGATTCAGTTGTAGTATGGATTTATTTTCATTAAACATTGTTATGATTTACTTTTTTTATCTAATTAGAAGATTCCCCTTAATCTAGTGATTGCATCTTTCTCTCCCATATAAGTCTAGTTATGCTCTTCTTATGTGATGTTATTGAGGTGTGATTGAGTCCAGTAGATCTCTCTTCTAGATTTGTCCATTACTGCAGTATTGTCATTATGGTATATTGTCGTTTCCTGATAATCTATAAGTTAGGTCATGTATGCTTGAAAGTAAAGAGTATTTCATAACAATTGCATTAGGGTTTATATATGTGGTTTGACTGAATATTTGCCGATTGCTTGTTTGGGATGTAAAACTTGCAATTGAGATAAAAACAACTGAATTGAGATTGGAATAAGGCAACAAATTTAGGGAGGATTCCCGGAACCTTGTTGCTTCCATTATAGTTTTCATTACAATTACACAATTCTCATATCACTTTACTTTATTATTCAAATTCTCTCATTCAACTTTTATCGTTTGTGTTAAGGATTCCATCTTCTCTTGTAATTAACTTGTTTCCCTATGGAATCGACACCCCAAAGCTATGCTACAACTACCACGCTATACTTTGGACGTAATCAAATTTTGGCGCCATTGCCAGGGAGATGCGCTTAAATATAAGGAAGATTGTCAACTTTTGATATGACGGTAGAAGAATTGTAAATTGTTTTTCTTTTCAGCAGCTGTAAAGGTGGTAACTTCGTTCCCTCTTTAGCTTGCTGCATTAATTTAATTTAATTTTATTCTTTCTTTTTATAGTACTTTTATTATTTTGTGACCTTGCATGCTCAGATATAGAGACACTTTGGGTAGATTTTCTTGAAGGCCTGTGCTAGAGTCAAAATCAAACTTTTTAAATCCTTTATTTGATAATCCATCTAGTCCTGAAGAAATAAGTGAACACGGAGATCAACCCACTAGGACCCTTCAGGATTAGCTCCACCCTACACGCATAGCCACACCATCATGCATCATGTTTCCAGCCAATACTCCACAACTAGATTTTAAAACAGGGATGATACAGTTACTCCCTACATTTCATGGCTTGGAAAATGAAAACTCATATATGCACATTAGAGAGTTTGAGGAAGTAGTTGCGACTTTTCATAGTCAAAATGAAACTGATGACATTGTGAGACTTAAGTTCTTTCCTTTCTCTTTAAAGGATAAAGCTAAGAGTTGGCTATACTCACTAAGACCATGATCTATTGGGTTATGGACTGAGATGACTCGGGTCTTCTTTAATAAATACTTTCCCGAACATAAGACCAATTCTTTAAAAAGGCAAATCTCCACCTTTGCACAAAAGGACAACGAGACTTTGTATCAGTCTTGGGAGAGATTTAAGGAGTTGTTGAGTATGTGCCCTCACCATGGGTATGAGAATTGGCATTTAGTGAGCTATTTTTATGAGGGACTTACATATAGAGAGCGCCAATTTGTAGAGATGATATGCAATGGTGAATTTTTACAAAAGGATCCTGATGAGGCCATAGAGTACCTCAATGAGCTTACTGAAAAAACTCACACTTGGACTGGACTTAGTGTTACTAAAAGCACAAATAGGTCACGACCTATAGGGCACCCAAATGGTGGTGGAATTTACCATCTTAGGGGAGAGGATAACCTTAAGGCCAAGGTCGAGATGCTTACTAGGGAACTAGAGGTGTTAAAGACTAAAAGCTCCAAGCCAACATAAGTAGCTAATCATGCAAGGTCTTTTGGACCGTGTTTTGTGTGTGGCAAGGTAGATCATCTTGCCAAAGAGTGTCCCACATTTTCGGAGATGAGAGGGATGAATGAGGAACAATGTAATGCCTTAGGTATGTACAAGAAGCCTCTGTCACCCTTCTTTGATACCTATAATTCGGAGTGGTGCAATCACTCCAATTTCAGCTGGAAGTCTAAAAACCAGCAGCTTGTACAACCCCCTGGATCATATCCTGCACCATATCATGTACATGCACCTTCTAGGAGTCCTTTAGAAGAAACTTTGCATGCTTTTATTGAGGCACAGGGTAAGACTAATCAAAGAATTGAATCTTTGATTACGCAGGTTGTCGAAGAACATAAGGATTTAAAGAGCCAAGTGTCCAAATTAATGAGCTCATTGAGTATGAATGAGCGAGGTAAGCTCCCTTCCCAAGCTCATTCCATACCCTATAATCAACACTTGGCTCAAACAAATTTAAAGGAGGTGAATGTCATTGAGACACTAAGTGGTAAGTTATTACACATCACAACAACGAAAAAATCAGAGGATGTCGACGAAAGCCACCAAGCATACATGATTGACTCATTCATGGAAAAGGTCCAGCACCTTAATCCATTGGAGTCCACCCTTACCCACGGCCTCATAAGAGCATATATCGAGCCAGAATTTGCGAATGTTACTGATGACATCCTTGAGGCCTCTCCAAAGCATACAAGCACTGAATTTGGCAGTGAAGCAGTGGCTGGTGCATTCAACCTATGTTTTTCTAGGAGGGAATAAGAGCGTCTGGCTGAAGATGTAAAACTTAGCGCTAATGGGAGGCAACCCACAACATATCCTTTTATTTTTACTGTTTTTCATATTTCTTTTTCTTGTTTATTATTATTATTTTGCTGTTTTCTAGTTTTACTTTTGTATTTATTTTTTAGGGACAAACATGCGCATCAGTTCAATTAGTCGTGCACAATTTTCAGCTCAACGCACCTTTGGTTAAAAAGGGAGTTTCCTTAATTTTTTCTTTTACATTGAGGACAATGTTTATCTTAAGTTGGGGGTGGAGGAAACACATTTCTTATTGCATACCATTGAACTGCTTGGTGTCATTTTCCCTTTTTGTTTGTTTTTAGCATGTTTGGTGTTAGTCTTAGAGTTTATTCACATGTCAATGATATAAGTTTAATTGAGATAGCATATAGCATTTAGAAGAAATTAAATCTTGCTTCAGTTTGAAAATAATTTAAGTATCAATCTTCATTTGGTTTGAGACTCTAGTTTGCGGTAAGATTGTATGATTAGTCTAAAACATTTAGAGAAGTTTTATGTGTGATTACTTTGTGAATACTTTTGCAGTCTCGAAAAGCTCTAGAACTTATTTGATAATCACTTGAGGCGAATTCCTAGAATACACATTACTTAGGACATGATATAGGTCATTTTTGAACCATTTGAGCCTTTCAAACCTACCATTGCTATATTTATCGCTAGTCACCTAAGTACATTAAAAGAGATAAGTTGGGGGTTGTGGAAAAGAAAAGAAAAAGAGAAGTTAATTATGGCAAAGAAAGAAGAAAAGAAAAGAAAAGTGGTGACTTATTGAGAGATATGCTCTTATAAAAAATGGTTGAAAGAGTTGGGTATTGAAGTAAGGTTATCAAGTGCTTAAAGTGGTTGTGTTTAAAACTAAGAGATTGAGTTCTTTTACTTTTGAATCCTTCCCGTTCTTTCTTAACCTTTACCTCAGCCTAACGTTATAAGCTTATTAAAGACCTATTGATCCAATGTAGTGTGATTTTTCTACAATAGTGGAGAGTGATTTGAAAAGTGAGCCTATGGAGCTTGTTTTTGTGATTGATGTCACGCAATTTATTATGTTCTTAGAGGCCAAGACTTGTATTCATGAATGTTATGCATAAAGTCATCCGGGTGTTCGGATTAATGGATTGTGGTAAGACGGATGATAAGAGTCAATAACGATTTTAAGATTGATGCTTGGATTACTTTTGGACTTAAGTGATATTTAATGATTCTATGTGCTGCGTATTATGTGCAATTTCTAAGACAAAAATTTTGAATTGCTCGTTGTTTAACACTAACATTGCTTTACCTTGTTTTGATTCCTACCATAGAATTTATTTCTCGTTTTTCACTTGAATTGCTAGGGACTAGCACTAAGCTAGTTGGGGGTTGTGATGAGAGTCATAAAATGCACCATAACAGTACTTAATTGTTAGCATTTTAGGGTTGATCTAGGTTTGAATTGCACTTTTATACCTTAACAACTTTAAAGTATCATTCTTGGATCATTGATCTATTTCGATGCATTTTCAGGTACTTTAAGTTCAAAAGAGATGGAAAAGCTATCATTGCTTTTAGTACAATGACTCAATGAACATTGGAGTGAAGGTTCACAAGCACTTGGAAAGGAGTTTCACTAAATTGCCAGAATTACCCGTACAGATCAATCATTTTTGTAAATTAAAACTGTATTGATGCAAGAAGAACCAAAAGATGAGCTATATATACTTAGAAAGATCTGGAAGTCTATTTTCTGGAGAATTTTATGGCTCATAAAAATTATTTTTCTAGAGAAAGTTATGGCAATTTTAGTAGACGAAGGTCAAGCTAGAAGATGCCTAGTGTGCTCGAGCGCACCAGGCCTGCGATCGATCGCAAGTGCGCACTCGCGACATCCCACATTGGTCAAAAATAGCTTGCAGCGCATCATAGTGTGCTCAATCGCACCATGCTGCGATCGAGCACACACAGGCAGTATCCCACATCGGAATGGAAACGCATTGCACTCTGGGAATTCCCCTATAAAAACCCCACTTCACTTCATCTTTTGGGATCAACTGGGATCAGATCCAGCAGGCCTTTAGGAGCAATCCAGAGGGCTTTTAAGAGGAATCCGAAGAACTTTTGGAGGGCAAGTTGAGGAATCTCTGAAGCTTTGCTACCAAGGGGGAGATCATTGAGAGGCCGGAGGCAACTAAAGGAAGCATGAGCTCCATGGCCAGCTAACCTCCAAGCAAAGAAAAAAGGTGAATCCCTAGGTGTAGTTGTTCTTATTTTCTTTTCTTGATTCAGTTGTAGTATGGATTTATTTTCATTAAACATTGTTATGATTTACTTTTTTTTTTTTATCTAATTAGAAGATTTCCCCTTAATCCAGTGATTGGATCTTTCTCCCCTATATAAGTCTAGTCATGCTCTTCTTATGTGATGTTGTTGAGATGTGATTGAGTCCGGTAGATCTCTCTTCTAGATTTATCTATTGCTGCAGTATTGTCATTATGTATATTGCCGTTTCTTGATAATCTATAAGTTAGGTCATGTGCCCTTGAAAGTAAAGAGTATTTCATAACAATTGCATTAGGGTTTATATATGTGCTTTGATTGAATATTTGTTGATTGCTTGTTTGAGATGTGAAACTTGCAATTGAGATAAAAACAACTTAATTGAGATTGAAATAAGGCAACAAACCTAGGGAGGATTCCCGGAACCTTGTTGCTTCCATTATAGTTTTCATTAAAATTACACAATTCTCATATCACTTTACTTTATTATTCAAATTCTCTCGTTCAACTTTTATCGTTCGTGTTAAAGATTCCATCTTCTCTTGTTATTGACTTGTTTCCTTGTGGAATCGACACCCCAAAGCTGTGCTACAACTACCGCGTTATACTTTGGGCGTAATCATATATATATATATATATATATATGATGGTAAATTCAAAATATTAAAGCGATAAGAAATCAAAAGATTTATGGATGACTTGTTGTAGACATGGTTGGAGTATTAGAAATGATGGTCTTTAATGTTAGAAGGATTTGTGAATTTGCGAATGTATGCTATATATTCTTAAAGAAAGAATTGTTACTTAATTAGATGCATTTTGGAAATGTGGCATAGAAGAGAGAAATATGTGTTATACAAGCCCAAGAAATAGTTGAGCAAGAAAAATGGAAGAAAGAAGGAAGATTTCGAGAGAGGAGTAATATCTTAAGAGTTTTTAGAGTTCGGAACACCCTAGGAAGGGTTAGTGTTAAAAGAAATGTTATCAGTGAAATAGTTTGAAATGTTAGAGGTTATTAAACATTGTGAATCTACGAGGAATCTAAATGAAAGGTGAAAGGAAGATCTTAAGCTAACCAATGAGTCATTGAGAAACTTAAAAGAGTTGAAAGTAGACATTTACTAAGTATTTGAAGGAATGTACCATTTATGATTGAGTTAAGTGATTCTATTTAAGATTTGATTAAGATTTTGTGCTATAGATATAGAATACTATTTTGAAAGTGTTGTTAAGTCAAGAAAAGACTTGAGTATGTAAAGATTTTGGAAGGATAGAGGCGGAGTAAAGAGACAAGGATATTATATTTCGGGAAAATAAATGATAAAGATCAAGTAAGAATCGAGGAAATCTATGTTACTATTTAGTTATTCTAAAATGGAAGGAGACAATGGAACTTGAGAATGATGAGGAAATTTATTAGATGCTTGTACCAGACCATGTTGTTAAAATTAGAAGGAGATGGAGTAACTCGATAAATTTATGATTTTAATAGCAAATCAAGAAGTTAAGAACATGTCAGTTTAGATTCGAGAATTTACAAAATTGTAACTAATCATTGATTTAGTTGGAACTTTATTCAAAGTGTAAATGTGAAAGTAAGAAGTTATTGAAGGTATTGGGGATAGAACGATTAGAAGGAAAAGAAACAAAAGTATGAAGGGATTGGTTTGAGAAGAGATAAAGCTATAAGTTT
This sequence comes from Bretschneidera sinensis, assembly GCA_023935145.1. Lineage (NCBI taxonomy): Eukaryota > Viridiplantae > Streptophyta > Magnoliopsida > Brassicales > Akaniaceae > Bretschneidera > Bretschneidera sinensis. Next base: position 92,499,467 of record CM043698.1, read on the forward strand.
TAAGGTAAGATTTTTAGTGTGATTCAAGATGTTAAATGCACGAATGAGGAGGAAGTTGGAAACTTGAAAATTTATTGTTTGGGGATTTATGTGAGAATTTGTTAATACAAGGACTAATAACTATAGGGTTACAAGATAAAGATCCTTAGAAGATTTTGAGGTAGAGAGCCTGCTAAGCAAGAGAAATGATGTTTTGATGTGAGTTATAAATTACTGAGTAGAAGATTTGATATATAAACTAATGTAAAGAAATAAAAGGATTCTAAGAGAATGGCAAAACTTGAAGTACGATCAACACCAAAGGAAAAATATTTGGGAAGTACATGTAAATTTAAGAATAAATTAGGTAAATTATTATTGAAGACAATTAAGTGATAAAGCTAGAATGGAGATTTGTAGAATGAAACTACTATCCATAAATTTAAGGGATTCAAAGAAGAATAAAAGGATAAAAGAAAGATGTGAAGGAAAAGAATTTGAATGATACTCTTATTTAGAGGGTTGGTTTGATGAAAGTTTAATATAAATCAAATGGAAGAGAATATGAGACGAAGTAAGAAAATGTTAATATGAATACTTGTGAGCCCTAGTTAAGGAAATTTCGGGTACGAAAGTTTTATTAGTGAGGGAGAATTGTAGAGTCCGATATTTTATTTATAATATTAAAAGTCATGAAGTTTTACTTTGGTGTGTTATTGGTGTTGCTTGTTCAGTTTTGAGTTAATTTTTTTATTTATTGTATTTGAAATTTGAAGAACTTTTGAGGAATAGTAATAGGAACTATGCAAAAACAGAAATTTGAAAAGTTATGTGGTGAAAATAGGAAATGGTGCAAACAAAAAGGTTATTGTGCAATTAATGAAAAACTTTGTCTATAAATAGAGTGTGGGAGAGAGAAAGAGACCAGCAAATGATGGAACCCTCTAGAAAAAACTTAGAGAAAGAGAAAAGAAAAAGGAATGAAGAAGAAAGAGAGGAAGAAATGGACGAAGAGGAAGGAAATGATGAGAGTTTCTTGCCAACCAAAGGTAAATCTTGTTCTTCTTTAATTTTAAAGCATTAAGCTTGTTTATTAAACTAGATAATGAAGATTGTTGAAGCTGGATTTGAAGAGTTTGCTTGAGAGAAAGCTTAAGAAGAAAGTTGTTTTAAAAGAAAATGATTTGGTGATGGATTTCTAAGTTTGATTTGTTTTTATATGAAATATGCTTTGGGTGATGTATAATCTTTGATTTGAAACACTTGAAAACTTGTATTTGATTTGGATTGGAATTCTCATGGAAGACAAGAAGTTGTTTTGAAGAAAAATGAAGTTTTTCCTTAAAAATTTTCTAATATCGCAACTAGACAATCGACTGTTCAATGAGCACAGTTGACCGTGAAATTCTCTGGATCGATTGCGCAAATCACTAGGCAGCCTACAGTCAACTGTCCAGTATGGACAATCGACTGTCCAAGCCCCTTAACCTATTTTCAGCCCCATTTTCCCTAAAATGATCCACTCTTGTTAAATATTTCAACCATATACTTCTTCTAAGGTGCTATGAGTTTAAAAACATTTTAAAGTTTTGAAAGTTAAGATCTTGAAAGGAGTTAGTTTGTTTTAAACCATGCGAGAACAAGGCTTATAAAAGTTTTATACAAAGAGAAGAAGATTTGTGACTTAACCTCTAATTTCATTTGTCAGTATGAGCTTTATGAAATGCTTGGGTATATTTAAATTATATATTTCTTGATTTAATATACTAAGTAATTATATACATTAGGTGTGATCAGAGAAAGACACTAAGGACTAAGAAGTAATCCAAGGTTGGAGCTTGGTACTGCAAAGGTGAGGTTCTCCTTACTTTTAGTAAACACTATAGCATGTTCAATAATATGTAAAAGATTTAAAAGTATACAATATAACTAAATTATGAAATCATAAATATTAGTATATCTAGAATGATACATACATAGAGTTTGAGGTTTAGTGATAATCTATAATGAAGGACATGAGAATATAATGGGCAAAGCGATTGGAACCATACTCCAAAACTATTGAAAATAAGTACTTAGTTAGTAAGTACACACACACACACACACACACACACACACACACACACACACACACACACACACACACACACACATTCTTGGTATGTCCTCTCTAGTATGAACAATATACTATTTAAATTGATGACTATAAAATCGAAAGGTTGTTGAAGTATAAACGTTATAAAAATGATAAATGTTTATACATATATATATATATGAAGTAATATGATCTATATAATTTATGAACTTAATTGTATGAGAAGTTGAAGAATGCTTGATTGAAGATTTTTTTGGATTATGATTTACAATTTTTGCATTTGATTTTAATTATAAGGACTCAGCTTAGTAAGGGATAAATAGGAGATTCAATTTGATTTTAAATGTAAGGACTCTGCTTAGTAAGAGGTAGGGAGGGGATCCAATTTTTATTTTAAATATAGGACTCTGTCTAGTAAAGGGTAGGGAGGAGATCCAAATTGTTTTAATGTTAAGACCTCGCCTAGTAAGGGGTAAGGAGGGGATGCAAATTATTTACATGGAGAGACGTCTCAATTACTATATGATTATCCCATTGGAGGCAAATAAGAAAGAATTGAAATTGGAATGAAGATAAGTGAATAAATAAATGAACTCACATCACATCGCATTGCATTTTTCTATGGATGGTTGGTGAAAATTGTATTTGGTCTATGAGAGGCATGGATTATATTTGGCCCATGAGTGGCATGAGTTATACTTAGCCCATGAGAGGGAAAATTTATGTTTGATCCATGAAGATGTTTTGTGTTTGGCCCACGAAGAGTATTTGATTTTTTGCCTATGAAAGACATACAATGTGACTTATTAAATGAAACACATGGGGATAATAATTACTTGTGATATGATAAGAATTGAAGATACACACACAAATATATACATATTATTATAAATATTGACTACGTAATGAGGTTTGAAGGTTAAGAAAAGAATTTTTAGTTGATTACTTCTAGTAATATGAAAACTTACTGAGCTTTTTAGCTCATATTTCCCTATTTTATTAATATTTTAGGAAAATTTCCATAAGTATTTGGATAAAGTCAGTGAAGAGATCAAATAAGAAAGGTGTCCTTAGCATGAGCCTTATCCACGGCATCCTCACCCTATTGTGTCTTTTAGAGTCTAGATTTTTACGTGTTACCTAGTGAAAAAATTTGTTTATTATAGATGTTTTGGTTTTAATTTTCTATAAGTTGACGTCTTATGTAAATTTTTTATATTAATCATAAAATATTGTAAAATCATGTATATGTGACAGTGTTTGTATGTGATTGTGGTGTACTAAAGTAATGTTTTGTATGAATTAAAGTGTAGATTTTTGTATGTTTGCATACAGCTCAAGGTGCTTAGTGCTTAAAAGTGATGATATCATTCTAAGTAGGGCCTACTTGGGATGAGTCGTTACATTTTTTGTATCAGAGCTTTAGGTTTAAGGTTTTTTAGACTCTAATTGCATGAGTATGGTACATAGGGTGGTGGTAAGGAGTCAATTGGGTAGGGTTATAGAGGATGTCGTCTAGGAGTTGTAGGTAGTATTGGAGTGGGTTGGAGTATGAAATCTTAAGAATAAATTCGAATTAGTTTTTGTTTTTGGGTGTTGTATGAATTGATGTTGTTTGGAATGACCTTATTGTGTTATGTGAAATTACATTGGTGATGCTCTTAGTAAGAATCATTAATATAATTACCTTGATGTAATAAAACATTATGATATATATATCGTCCATGTATATTTGTGAGAACATTATGATGTGGTTTAGTTCTTTGGTAAAGATGTTGAAAGGTGAAAAAGTGAGTAAAGATTTTTCTTCAAGTAGTTTCATTTACCTGGAAGTAAATTATTGATGAATTGCTAGTTATATAGCTTAAAGATGTTGTTATAAATGACCTTCTAAATGTAAGGATGGACTTTGTAATGGGTTAGTATGTGTTTACGTTTGGGTGATGGGTACGATGGAAAGGTAATTGATTTGATATTGGGATTTTTCTTTGATTTTCAATGTGATATCTATTAGACTATGTGAGAAAGTTCGAGAGTTTGGGGAGTATATTGATTTATAGAGAGTATAAGAATCTCAATCTTAAAAATATGAAATATGAATTGAGTAAGATGAATAATATATTAGTAGAAATTTAAATGGATTAACGACTATAAAAAGGGATGAAGACAATTATTGGATAAGTGATTAACATAGAGAATAAAGTATAGTTGAGGGAGATTAAAGTAAAACGGGAGAAACAAATAGAGTAAATGAACGATGGTGTTAAATAATCACAATGGAAAATTTTGTGGTATTTAGAAATTTTTAAGAAAGATAGCAAGGGAAATATGTGTTTTATTTGAATAAATTTTTTATAAGTGCAATTAAGTAATTCAAGTGATTGATTTGAAGTAGGTGATCTTAGGAGAGGATTAACTATAAGTTTCAATCGAAAATATTTGGATGGTGGACAATTTGTTTTTCCATTGGAAATTGTGAGAGAAGAAGTGTAGTAAATTTTGATTTGATCTTAAGTGTGAATTGAAGTTTGACGAAAGAAGAGGGTGAATTTATTCTAGAACTTAAAAATCTTATTGCAAATTAAAAGGATGAATAATTGATCGGTTGGTGCTTGTTGAGTCAGCTTAAGGTTTTGTTATACTTGGAAAGTAAATTTGAGAAATGCTAATGTGAACCTAGTAAAAGATGTGTAATGATGACCTAAAATGTATGAAGTGCTTAAAAATCTAAAATTTAATGGGTGACTTGATTTAGACATGGTTAGGGTAATAGAAAGGATGGTAACTAGAGAGAATATGAGATGTACACTTGGCAAATGAGGTTTGGTATAAGAGGTCAAGAGTTTAGTGAGATATAAAACTGTTAGAACAATCATTATCGAGGGGAATAGGTATGGGATGCATGACTAAGAGATTCTTGGGCAAGGAAATTGTGTTGTGAGTTGATGGTATGAAGTTGAGATTGAGATGAGTAATCACAAATCTTACCAATATTGGATGATAAAGACCTAACAACTATTAGTAATGGTACAAAGGAAGAGAGAAGAAGAAATTCGAGGGGAAGGTTGTTAACTTAAGAATCAATAAAGTTCATAGTACACTAGAAAGAGGTAGAGTTAGGAGAAATGTTTAATAAAAAAGATAGTTAAAGAGAGTAGAAGTTACTAAACGTTGTGAATCTACGGTAAAGATTAATATTAAACGAACGGAAAAGTTTAATCTAATCAAGGAAATATTGGGAGATGTTAAAGAGATGAAAATGGATTCTTACTAATTATATATGTATGCGAAGATCGTTGGATTTCATTGAACATTATGTGGGTAGATATGAGTATTGGGTAAAGGAGTTAGGTGTTAAATGAATTTTTAGAAGATTTATTTTCCTAAATGAACTTGAAAGAGAAATGAGAAAAGAAAAAGAGTTGCAGTATAGTTGAGTCAAAAGAGTAATTTAAGTATTAAAAGGTTTGTCAAGAAGATAGGGGTGGAATAAAGAAATGAAGACAATATAATTTGGTGAACTAAATGATAAAAGCTAGAGTAAGAAGTAAGGGATCCATGCTACCGCTTAGTTGTTATAAAAGGGAGAGACAATTAAGTTTTGAGAAAGATGAGGAAGTTATTAGGTGATGTTGGAAATCACCTCAAAAGAATTCCCAGGTGATGATTCCCAAACACCCAAGTCCAGAATGACTTGTAATGAAATGAAACAGCAAACGAAAGCAAGAAAGAAAAGAACACAAGCAATTTGTTATCGAGGTTCGGCAACGTGCCTACGTCCCCGTGAGCTCCTCTAAGCTCTCTGCACTATCTTATCAATTGAGTTCTTTACAAAATACAGCAACCCTCTCCAAGAAACCCAAGTTCTTGAAGAACCAAGAAGAGAAGAAAGAAAGTGATAGAACTATTACAAAAGCACTCTACCCACAATCTATACTACTTCTCTCTTTACAACCAACCTCTCTACAATGAGTCCCTCTTGTGTTTTGTGCCTTTGTACTCTCACACAATTGTCTCTTGTAATCTCTCAATTAATTGATGAGAATGAAGCTAGGTGACCCTTTATATAGTGCACCAACTTCTTGTTCAATCTTGAGGGTTAATCTCCACCCTTAGATCTTGATGACCAATTAACCATGGCCCTCCATCAATCCTTAGTGATCCTATGTGCTTTGAGCATGTCTCACGAACTCAACTAAAGGCTGAAATATGTCTGCATCAGTGTGCCTAGCGTCACAGCCTAGAACAGGGCGCGCTGCGGCCTGGAGCTGGGCACACTTGCTGCCCCTTTAGGCGCTGCGGCTTGGGGAAGGCAGTGCCACGACTTACTCCTTCCTCCAGCACTCCTCCTTGCTGGGCACCGCGGCTTGGACAAGGCTGGGCCGTGGCGCACATTGGTGTGCACTCCTTGCTGAACATACTGATTTTTCTTTCTTCCTTTTTCCGTTTAAATCTTAGACAAACTCCAACAGGTGATGGGTATTGTTGCTAGGATAAACGGAAGATGGGTTAACTCAGTAAGGATAACGAATGTGATAGCTAAATAAAAAGTTGAGAGCATGTTAAATTAAATATGAAAACTAGTAGATTAGTGTTTAATTGGTGTTTAGTTGGAATTTTCCATAAATTTATAATCTTGAAATTTATTAAGCTATCAATAATATTAGAGATGGAATGGTTAAAAGAAAAGGAGTAAAAATATAGAAGGCGAGTTAGGAAAGAAATAAAAACCAAAGTTTTTGAAGAAAAGGCTAAGTTTGAATTGAGATATTATGTGTAAGAACGAGTAGAAGGTTGGGAATTAGGGGAAATTGTTCGTTTGGGAAGCGGAAGTGAGAAATAATTAATGTAAAAACTTTGATAACTAAAGATGACGTGTAAAGGAACTCATAGAAATTCTTAGGGTGGAGAGTTATTGAAGGTATACCTTTGGGAGTTTTCTAAGGAAGAAAAAATAATGATTTGGCGGGAAATATAGAGTATATAACATAGAGAATGAGTGGAAGATTAGATCTAGGAAGGTATGTAAAGGAATGGAATGATGATGAATGAATGAAAAGAATGATAATCTTAAAATACAATCAATATCAAAAGAAAAGTTTATGTGAGTAAAATCATTGAGAAGTTCAAGTAGAGGTTAAATACAAATAAAATAAGTTATATTTAAAGATAACAATAAGTGATGAAATTGGAAAAGAGACTGTAGAATGGAGTTTGTTAACTGTAAATGAGAATAATTGGTTCATCTAATAATCAAGTGATGTTATGAAAAGGATTGACATATGTGTGTGTTTGTGTATATACATATATTGGAAAATCACCTTCTTGCGGAATCCCAGGTGGTGATCTTCCAAACACCTAAGTCTAGAATGACTTGTAATAAACAGCAATCAGACTAATCAAAGAAAGGACATAAGCAATTGTTATCGAGGGTTGGCAAATGCCTACATCCTTGTGAGCTCCTCCGAGCTCTCTGCACTAAATCAATGGAGTTCTTACAATTACAGCAACACCTCTTCAAGAACCCTCTTGTTCTTGAAGAACGAAAGAAGAGGAAAAGAAAGTGATAAAAACTAAGTGTTTTCCTGAAATTTTCCCCAAGAAAATTCTAATTACAAAGCTCTTGAATCCCTAATCTACACTACTCTCTCTCTCTAAATAACTAGCCTCCCTTGAATGAGTCTCTCTTGTGTTTAGTGTCTTTGCACTTTTACACACCATGTGTTCTATTTCACACATTCACACACACTCTTTTTTTTCTTATTGAATTGCTCCTAGATGATCCTTTATATAGTGCAACCACTTCTTGAACCAATCTTGAAGTCAATCTCAACCCTTAGATCTTGAGGACCAATCAATCATAGCCCTTCAACAAGTCTAAGTGATCCTGTGCGTTTTAATCAAGTCCCACGCACCAGGAGAAGAGTACTAAAAATTGGTGTCATGTGTGCTTCGTGCTGAGGCTTGGAACAGGGTGTGCCATGACTCAGAAGTGGGGAAACTTGCTGCCTTGCTGGAGGCCGCGGCACGAATGAGCTGGGCTATGGTGCGACCTGGAGGGGAAGAGCTTCCGGACTTGCTGGAGGCCGTGGCGCCCAAGGCTGGGCCACAGTGCACACCTGTATCTGAAGCTGAATTTTTCTCTCTTTAGTTCTTAGACAAATCCCAATATATATATATATATATCTTTACTAAAAAGAGACTACTAAAATTGAAGTCATAGTGGTGAGTAAAGTGCATAGTTGTTACAATAATGGTGAATTATACAAATTTTTATCAGTAAACATGCCCTAGTGAGAAATTGAGGAATTAGAGTCCGATAGAAATAATAAAATGGGGAATTTGAGCTAGAACTAAGAGATACATTGAGCCAAAAAGATAAAGTACTAAATGGATCAAAATGATTGATGGATGCTAGGAAATTATGTTAGTGAATGGGAAGTTGAGTTGTAAAGAATTAATGACTAAATTATCTCCGTAGGTAAAATTTAAAAACTGTGAAGTTAATGAATTGAGGAGTTGATTAAATAACTAAGTGAAACTAGGTATGAAATTTCTTGTAATATTGTGAATGGAGTCCAAGTATCATATCTATTTGGGGAAGAAATTACTGAACGATAAGAGATCTATTAGTCGATGAGTGATCTTTATTGGAGAGGTGTCTTGGGAGAGATGTATATATAAAATTGAACTGCAATTAAGACCCATGAAGCATGAAGTCGAGATAGAAATAAAAAAAGATTTAGAAAGGAGAATAGGATGGTGAGAAATTTAGTTCTTGAAGTACAAGAAGAAATGAAGGATATAATAAGGGGTCATTTGAGTAATATATTTGTTTAAATGTGACGGCCCAAGATGGGTATCCCACATTGGCTAGAGAGGATGTGACTAGGCTATATATAAGTGATTGTCACATCCACTTGCAAAACGTGTTTTAAAGCCGTCAGACCTATTGTGCCAAAGCAGACAATATTGTGCAAAGTGGGAGGCCAGGTCATTATAGTGGTATCAGAGCCGACTCTCAAAAGCTTGGTAGTGCGTTGCCAGGTGTGGGACCATACAATGAGGATACTATGCCAAAAGGAGGGAGGATTGTGACGTCCTAAGATGGGGGTAAAGTCTTGGTATCCCACATCGGTTAGAGAGGATGTGACTGGGCTATTTATAAGTGATTGTCACCTCCACTTGCACAATGCGTTTTAAACTAGAGAGTAGGATTTAGGATATGTTCATATGACTATATCTTGATTATAAGAAACTAAGTAAACTGGTGGATTCTATGTCATACCAAATAAGTGAGCTGAGGAGAGGGAGGTTAAAGGTTATAATTTCTATGCACTTGAAAAATATTTAGGATCAAGATATATTAAAAAGATCAAATGAATTAAAATGAAATGTAAGGAGTTGGAATGATTGATCTTTGAAAGGATTGGTTAGTAATGGCACAAATGGTTTTGAATGTATAGATAAAATTGAATCAACTTTTTTGAATTATCAAGATTTGAAGATTTTATATGAGTGTGGTTATGAATCAAAGAGTATGTGAGGGAGACAAAGTTTGTGGTAAGTTAATATTGATACAAAATCATTGGAGGCGATAAAAAAAAACAAAGAAACTTGAAAGTGCTATGTTCGAAAGAGTTAAACGTGTAGGGAACCTAAAAGAATTTTATCTTGTCCAACGGAGTTCTAGTAAATATTCTTTTTGAGGATTTAATAGCTATAATAATTTATTTTTTTAGAAGTGAAGATTAAGGTAAATGGTGAATGTACACTCTTAAGTAATTTGAGGCTATAGAGATTGTTTGAGTTCGATAAGCATTATAGAGAACATATAAATAGGATTATAGAGAATGAATGGTTAATTGAAAGAAAAAAAAGTTGATTTACGTTATGTTCTTGAAAGTGTGTGATGACTAAACCATGGCAAAGACTTAGTAACTATGGATTAAAGGGAGCACTAATGCTTGATTTGAATAGGTGCAGGTGTTAATGTGAATACATGATGAAAAACCATGGTTATACATATGAATTTAGTGGGGCTACGTTACTAATATTAATGAACTAGCTAGTTTGGGATGATAAAATTTCTCGGGGTTAATTAGTTACAATAACTATTAGAGTTTAGGAAAAAGAGAAGAAAAGAAAAATGTTGGTTTAAGCTGAAGAATTAGAGATGATATTGAAAGGGTGTTAAGGATAAAACCTATTGGGAGTAGTGGAGACATACATAAATATGATTATATTATACTAAAGAAGATGATATCATGGCTAAAGGCGATTATGCAAGACTTGATTTTCAGTCAAATTTTAGCTAAGACATTAGTCATTTTTGCGAACTAGACTCTATTTCAATATTTTATTCTTTCTATAGATCGGCATGTAATTAAAGCATAGAACATGGAGCTTAGAGGATGCGTTATGGGCTAGTATAGGAGTTTCTTTTGTAGTTCAGACGTTTGATGTCGTTGTCGAGCCATGCTATTGTAGGTGTTGGTATTCATTGATGGGTTAAGATGAGGCTAATGTACTTTGACTTGTTAGGCTCAAGTCTAGTCAGGTGATTGTGGGGGCATAAAAGTCATCATGGAGTACATGAGGATACCTTAGAGTCAATGGATGAACTATGTGGACTAGGAAGAGCTAGACTTGCAAGTGGGAATCATATCTTATTGCAAAGGTTTCTTTGGAATGCATGCCATTTTTGGTGGATTGTCATCCACTATATTGTTTCATATGAATATTAGAGAAACTTTTATTGTTACCTAATGCATAGCCTTGCGTCCTTAGCTATAGAAGATTCTCGTTGTGTTTCAAGCTTCCTCCTTGAGGAATTATAATTGAGATTCATCTCTCATACGCATTTTGAGATTAGGTGAGTTGGAAAAACATTTTTTTCTTTGTAAAGTAGTCTATACTCTTTTGTGATCTTTTTAGGGGAGATCAATTCTAATGTTTCAACATCTATTTAATGTCAGTGCTTGACGTAACCATATGGTAAATAGGGCAAGTGGGATAGTAAGTGAAAACATGTGACTCAAAATCTACATCTTTTTAGGCCTTTAGGTAAATCTCGAGGATGAAACTTTTTAAAGAGGTAGAATTGTAATACCTACATTCTCATATAAGGGAATTTTAATAATTTTACAAGCATTATCATTCTACATCTCATGCATAGATTTAAACTTATGTGATTTGGACTACACTAATTTTAATGGTGAGATTATAGTATTTTTCTTTTGGGAATTGTTAGGCATTGTGTAAATAAATGGAAAAAAAGAAAAACAAAGAAAACCATAATAATAAAGTGTAACAAATGGTCTAAGGTATAATCAAACACATGACCAGAAGGAGAGGAGGGTGTGCTTAACCATTGAACTAACTCACTCATTTTGGCAATTAAATTCAAAATAATATTGCTTTAAATTACTGAACCATATATATTAAAAAAATTAAGAAATAAATAAATAAAGAAAACCCGCCTTTGCACGAATTTTTTTCACCGAAGATGTTTGTAAATGTAATGACCTATCCTTAGGTAGGTCCTACCCGAAGAGGTATTATTACTTTTCAACTTTGATCACACCGACCTATATGCAAATATATAAAGTTACAAAGACAAACAACCTTTTGTTCAACTAATTACAAGTTAAATAATCACAATTTACATAAACAAACGACCTTTACAACAAATGGGAATCAAAGTTTAAAACTTTGAAATCATAAATAAAGGGAAAACTCCCCACTACAAAATTCTTGAATGGACTCCTAAAGAAAAACCCAAAAGATGAGGATGCCATAGACAAAATCTTTATGAAGGATTCCCTTCAACTTAACCAAAAAATCTCATGGTACTACATGAAATATTAGTAAATAAATGAGTGAGCTAAAAAGCCCAGTGAGAAACACATTACTAAAAGTAATCGTATTAGAGGAAAAATTTTCATTTTAATTATAACTATAGCATACAATTCATTAAATTTCAAAAATACTAAAATTTAAATTTTATTGAGTTTTCTCCAATCATCTATCTTTATTTCTTAATAAGAATAAATAATAATTAAGCAAGGATTCACCAAGATCCTTACAAACTTTTCAAGGATACAAAGCTTACAACAATGCAGTCAATTATAAAGTCAATAAAAATAAAGAAACTTCCAACTAAATACTATTCCGTCATCACAATCATCATTCATACCCTTCACTGGGCTCAACACATCACATGTCTCTCATGAGCCAATCATAAAGCATGCCTATCATGAGCCAATCATAACATATGTCTCTCATGGGCCAATCATAAAGCATGCCTCTCATAGACCAATCATAACATATGCTTCTAATGGGCCAATCATAAAGTATGCCTCTCATGGACCAATCATTTTAATGCATTAATGGAAAACTAATTAGATGTATAATCATGTATTTAGTTTCATATTATTATAATTCCCTGTCATTGGGCAAATCATATAACAACGGGGATGTCTACCTACATATTTGTATGTCAATTATCATAATACAAGTCAGATCCTCCCCTACCCCTTACTGGGCGAGATCATCTCTTAGTATATATATATATCTTGGATCCCTTCCTACCCCTTTTTGGGCCAGGTCCTCAACAACGTTGATCTTCTCTTATAATACATTAACCATATATATAGCAATCCAACAAATCATGTTCATCGCAATCATATGCATCACAATCTCATAGCAATCAAATCAATCACTTTCATTACAACCAAACGCATCACGAAGTTTCAAACACAAACTACATCAAGTTATTTCCATACTAAAATCTCATACATCTACATTTCTTGTCATATGTGTACCATTCTTATAACTTTTTTATTTATGATTTCACAATCATATCATATTTTCATACTTCTATTTCTATTATACAGTTGAAGACACTTACTAAAAGTAAGATGTACTCATCTTTCGAATCGAATCATAGTCTTGAGATACCTCATTGTCTTTAACATGATCCTCCACTACACTTAATGGATATAAAAATTAACAAATTTCCTAAGAAACACATACATAAATATAAGATCAACCAAGCCATCTATTGCATAGAGGAAAAGATCTAGACTTTTAAATTTTCAACAAAACTTCATTTTTGTCTAAATACTTTTCATAAACTTTACTTTTAAAAATTTAGATAAAAAGATGTAGTCTCTTTAGCACCATAAAGTTAATGTTTTTATCCCAAAAATCTCATTATATTGCTTTGAAAAGGTTTAAGGTTAAAAACATATGAAAAATTATTGTTTTTGTGTAAAAACAGAGTCCCATCGTCAACAATCTAAATGGATAATTGACTGTTCGAGGTCCAGAGAGTTTAGATAGCTTGGACAGTCGACTGTGTAAACGGAAAGTCGACTGTCCTCATAACATGGGTTTTCTATTCAGATGACAGTCGACTGTCCACTGGGTTTCAATACTTGAAACCCATGAAAATCTTCATTTTCTTCTCCAAAACCCCTTTGATTCAACATGAAACTCTTAAATCTTTTGAAATACAAGCTTTTGAGTGTCAAACATCAAATCTTTACATTACCCACAAGAGAAATCAAACTCAAAACTTCCAAATCAACATATTTGGTTAAAAACCCATTTTTCTCAAACTTTTCTCAAGAAAACTTGAATTTTCAAAATCCTAACTCAAATCTTAACTAACTAAACATGCAAGAATAAACAAGAAGAAGTAAGGAAAAAGTTTTTACCTTAAGCTTTTCCAAGAACTTCCATTTTCCTTACTTTTTCTCTTCTTCTTCTTCTCCTTCTTCCTTTCTTTCTCTTTCTCTTCTCTTCTTCTCCCTTTCTCTCATCTCTCTCGATTTCTCTCTCTTTCTCTAGAAGGATCCAGCACATGTTGGTCCCTTTCTCTCATCTATCTCGATTTCTCTCTCTTTCTCTAGAAGGTTCCAGCACATGTTGGTCCTTCTCTCCCCTCTTATATTTATAGACAAAAAATTTTTTATTGCACAATTACCCTTTCACTTACACCTCTTTTTATTTTCTACCATAATTCTTTTCTAAAACATAAAACTATCACTCCACTTTATAAGTCTTTCATTACTTACCCAAACATTTCTAAAAAATTCAAAAGCTTCCCAACATAAGTTTCTTAATACCAACTTTTCTTTATTTACTTGTGCCCAAGCTCTACACAACTAAGTATAATTTATTTATTACTCAAAATTGAACAGGTACACACTTTCATGCGTCAAAGCAAAAACTATGAAATTAAAATATTCCAATTCAAAATACCGTTTTCTACAATTCTCCCCCACTAATAAAATTTTGTCACCAAAATTTCCTTGGTCAGGTTTTCAAAAAATAACAGGGATTAGTACTTTTTCAAGTCTATTTCACATCATCGAATATCCTAACCACAATCCTTAATTTCTTCACTTTCATCAAAATTGTCTTTTAAGGGGTTAAACCTCTTATTCACCATCATCTCGATCTTTCTATCCATCGATGTCAACCAACTATTAATACTAGAGTGATCAAATTCACAATTTTAGTAAATTCCATTCTACTTTATTAGAAACGTAATATTCATTTTTCTATCAGCTATTCATCCTCAATACTTCATTTTTATCATCTTTGTTTCACTTAGATTATTCCTCTCGTTTTACTTCAACCACTTCCCTTTATATTTTATTATTTAAGCTAATCACTTGTCTAATAATTCACTACTACTTGTTATACTTGAAAGTCCATCTGTACTCTTACTTAAACTTCAATCACCCTTCTCAAGTCTCTTTTACTAACAATATATCTATACTTTCTATGAATCGATACAGTTCTCTAACTCTTTGAACTTCCCATAATTTCTAAATTATTTCACAACTCAAACCTTCAGAATATTTCATTTTCGATATCCACTTAACTCTCATTTCTCATATTGTATCCTGATTAGGCATGAAATCAGGCAAGGGTATGAGTACCCAACGCTTTTGATTGGCTGGTTAATTTGTTTTGGTGTTGTGTCAAAGTGAGTTTACTATCAATAAATATTTTTCACTCTTTTTATTTTATGAAAATGTGATTTGTGCTACAAAACTTTGTAAATTATTACATAAACGTGAGTACTTCTTTATATAAATATGCATATATGTTTGAGATAGCTAGATGAAATATTCATTCACTACTCTTATTTTGAATTTCATTTATGGATTGTGAGAGTTTATGAAATTTGGATTATTATGGTTGGCTCCCTGAGGGGTGTCACCATACTTTGATTAGCCTATTGAGGGGCGTGTGATATTATGGTTGGCCCGCTGAGGGGTGTTGCCATACTCTGATTGGTCCATTGAAGGGCGTACTGATATTATGGTTGGCTCATTGAGGGGTGTCACCATACTCTGATTGGTCCATTGAAGGGTGTACTGATATTATGGTTGGCCCACTGAGGGTTGTCGACATAGCTTGCTTGGTCCGCTAAGAGGCACCTCTTAATTCGATAGCCGCTTCAACTTCTCATATCATTAAGTTCAGAACTTATATAGATCATATCACTTCATATATATATATAAACATTTCTCATTTTTATAACGTTTATACTTCAACAACCTTTCGATTTTATAGTCATCAATTCAAATAGTATATTGTTCATACTAGAGAGGACATACCAAGAAGCTTATACAAGCAATATATATATATATATATATATATATATATATATATATATATATATATATATCTGTGTGTGTGTGTGTGTTTTGGAGTATGGTTTCAATCACTATGCCTATTATATTCTTATACGCCATTCATTATAGATTATCACTAAACCTCAAACTTTATGTACACATCAATCTAGACATACTAATATCTATGATTTCATAATTTAGTTATATTTTATACATTTAAATCTTTTACATTATTGAACATGTTATAGCGCTTACTAAAAGTAAGGTGAACCTCACATTTGCCGTACCAAGCTCCAACCTTGGATTACTTCTTAGTCCTTAGTGTCTTTCTCCGATCATACCTAATGTATATAGTTACTTAGTATATTAAATCAAGAAATATATAATTTAAATATACTCAAGCATTTCATCAAGCTCATACTAACAAACGAAACTAGAGGTAACAGTCACAAATCTTATTCCTTTTGTATAAAACTTTTATAAGCCTGGTTCTTGCGTGGTTTAAAATAAATGAAGTCCTTTCAAGATCTTATCTTTCAAAACTTTAATATGTTTTTAAACTCATAGCACCTTGAAGGAAGTCTATGATAGAAATATTTAACAAGAGTGGATCAGTTTGGGAAAAATGGGATGAAAACAGGTTTAGAGGCTCGGACAGTTAACTGTAGGCTACCCAGAGATTTGCACAGTAGACTTTCCAAATGGACAGTCGATTGTCCAAGGTCTAGAGAGTTTCACAATCGATAATGCTCATTGGACAGTCGACTGTTTGGTCGCAATTTCAGAAATTTTTTAGGGCAAAACTTCATTTTTCTTCAAAACAACTTCTTGTCTCCGATGAGACTTCCAATCCAAATAAAATACAAGTTCTCACGGGTTTCAAATCAAAGATTATACATCACCAAAAACATATTTCATATGAAAACACATCAAACTTAGAAATCCATAACAAAATCATGTTCTTTGAAACAATTTTTTTCTTAAGCAAACTCTTCAAATCAAGCATCAACAATCTTCATTCTCTAGTTTAATAAACAAACTTAATGCTTTAAAAGTAAAGTAGAACAAGATTTACGTTAGGTTGGCAAGAAACCCTCATCATTTCCTTTCTGTTCCTCTCTTTCTTCTTTATTAAGTTTTGATTATGTTATAATTCACATTACTTTTTTCTCATAAAATAGTTTATTAATTATTATGATAATGAAAAAAATTCACTCATCATAATTAAAATATTATTTAAGTTTGACTACATATTCATAAAAAATATTTTATAAACAAAAACTAAAAAACCCAATGTTTTATGATATAAATAGTTAATAATCAATTGAGTTGCAAAAAATAATTTAGTTCATTATTGTAACAAAAGTGTACTAAAGATATAATCTATTATATGAACTATGTTCTTCGTTTACACTAATTGGGCCATTGTTTCATACGTATTTTACTTTAAACTATAATTATTTTTTTCTATAAAAGTCAACTTATAAATATTGCAAAAAACCCAAAATAAAAATGACTAAATATTCAATTAATAGAATTACTTTCATGTGTTGAATTTATGAAATTGTAATATAAAAAGAGAAAATAAAATCTTTCTCCGTAAATATGATTTTCTTAAGTTATGTTAATATATTAAATTTCAATACTGCAATATTTTCGTTTTCACTATATGTTTTATTTTAATTTTTATAAAACTATTACATCATATTTTTTATAAATAAATTTAACATAGTATTGAAATATTAATTTCATATTTAATTATTCCATATTTAGTATTGAAATATTAATTTCATATTTAATTATTTAATATTCTCAAATTTCAAATTTGTTGCTTCTATATTTATGGTTTGTACCCACATGTTATGTTGAGTAGATAATTTTTTAATAACAAATAGGTATTTATTTGCTTAATTTGTTTACTTAATAAATTAGATGCAAATTAAGATCTTATTTTTAATTTAATTATTTAACATTTTCAAATTTAAAATTCGTTACTTCAATATTTACATTTGTATGCATATATTGTATGAATATTTAAACATTGTTAATAGCATAGTCTAACATAATTAATATTTTTACATCTTATTAATTATTTAATCTTTATTTTATCACATTATATTTATTACTCTATCAATCCCAATAAAATTGTCACCTAGTTTTCTACACACAATTTAAGAACAAATCTATTATTTTCAACATTAACCTTGCATAAAGTAGCGTGAAGTCTATCAATTAATGTTTTGACACCAAAAAGTACGAATAGTCAAAAGAGAAAAGATTTGTTTATTGTTTTTTTTTTGGATTGGGAGAATAGTTTACTATTAATTGACTTTTTTTTTTTTTTTTTTTTTTGTGTTCTTGGAATATTTTAAATGAAGTTACCTATGGTAAAGTTAAGATTTGATTTTATTGATTTTGAGAAAGTTGAGAATTATTTTGAAACATTTATTTTAAAAAAGAATGGTAAATAAAGTGGGATTAAGGGAGTATTTTTAATGTTTACTCAAAATAAATTATTTAAATTTTTATTATAAAGAATAAAATAATAAATCTTAACTTTTATATAACAAAAAATTATAAACTAATTACGTGTGTTGCACTTGTCATGACAATTAGCTCTTATCAAAATCAAAACATATTATTTATTATTATTTTTCAATTACATATAAAAAAAGATAAACATTTATCACATGTAATTTTATCACTTACAATGAATGTCCCATGATAACTAATTAAAGAATAGAATATATTAATTAATGGAGTAATTACAATTTTTATCATTTTTATTTAATGATAAAAAATTAGATATATAATTAAATTCAATTTGCTATTTCGGCTTTTTCTTAAAGTTATAGCCCGTTAATAACCCTGAGCCGAATAGCTCCACAATAGTCTCATTCATCATTCCCCACTCTAAATCTTAAAGAAAGGCCGCATAAACGCAGCTCGGCTCCTCGAGAGTGTCTTGAGCACATACAGAGACCAGGAAACTGGTAGAGTTTTATTCTTCCCAGTCACTTTACTTAGCTTTATTTATTTATACGCATATCTTTTGAATCTCAGTTTGTCTATTTGTTTTTTTTAGTTCATGTGATTTTAGAACCTGTATTTTCGTTGAATCATTGTTTTTTTATGATATTTCATGTTTTTGTGATGTTATCGGGATGAAATATATTTGTTTTTGCTTTAGATAATTGGATTTGAGTGCGCTTTGAAGATGATTACACAATCGTAATCTCAAAACCCACAAATCACCCATATTGATGAGTCAGCCATATCAGTAAACCTTGGCTGCATACAATTTGGAGAGAGACGATGCAGCCGAGTGCATTGAGCCTAGATCATGATATTTGTGTTTATTTTAGTGGTCTTCTAATTCTGTTATGGTGTGCTAGCAAAGAGAGAGTGGGAGAGAGAGAATGTGAATAGTAATGGAACAGATATGAGATTAATACTACTAGTTTTGTAATTTTTACTCAATTTGTTCACGTGACAATCTTGACCTTATAGGCTTATGGTATTGTTTAATGGTATAGATTAGGATAAATCGACTATCATTTTCCCTCCTCAAATGGAGAGAACCAAGATTCGTTTAATATAATCCTCTTTTTCTCATTTATAATTTTATCAAATAATTTATTTCATACGAAAACACAATACAAAATAGGAGAAGCTGATTAATTGTAAGGATTTTGATAGGATCTGCGATTGTTGAAGTAAAAAAGAGGTTTTTTAGAACGTAAGAATTTATTTTTGTATGAATAAAAGTAGCATGGTATGTTCGTTTTTCTAAGATAATATTACACATTTTATTTAAAATATAGCGGCAAGAACATCGTCCCTTGCTGATGCTCTCTGCAGTTTAATTTTTAGCGTAATTTCTTTAAGGATATATTAATTGGACGATATTTATTCAAGACATTGGATGCTATATCTTCCAAATAGTAGATGGATCAGCTTCTTATTCAGCGGGGATGTTTGGGGACCCACTTTAAGTGGGATTAAAGCACACAATTCTTAAGAAAATATGTTTTAAGGGTTCCAAACATCTCCATCTTGCTTGTCGCCCATCCTCAATATATCTTTGTGTTATTAAAATATTATTGTTTTGTGTTTGATTTAAATCAAGTTAGATTTGGAAATGGGGCATTTGGTAGATTTGGTACGTTTTGCCATCAAGTTCTTGTCAATCCCCTTTGTTATTTGATATTGATTTTGTTTCATGTGAGGTTTTTATCTTCATCACGATTTATTAATCGGTTGATTACAAGATTTGAATGCTTATTTGGTTTGGCTACTGCGTAAGAACTCTTTTCTATTTATTTTCTTTACTACATAAGTGGTATCTGCTGCATAGAGTAACTGTCTTAATATTCAATGTTTTCTTTGGTTTTGACCTTAAATCATCTGCTTTATTACAGGCTAGGGGGTTGAAGAAACATCTGAAGAGACTCAATGCCCCAAAACATTGGATGCTTGACAAGCTTGGCGGTGCATTTGTATGTTTTGCTATTCAACCAGATGACTTTTACAGTTTTTGGATTATCTAGGACATTGACTCCTAACTATTATAGGTTCTTGGCAACAATTGATTATGTTCTTCTGTGCAGGCACCCAAGCCATCATCTGGGCCACACAAGTCCATGGAATGCTTGCCACTGATCCTTATCCTGCGAAATAGACTCAAGTATGCTCTTACGTATCGTGAGGTTATTGCAATCTTGATGCAGCGGCATGTTCTTGTTGATGGGAAAGTTAGGACAGATAAGACATACCCTGCTGGTTTCATGGGTACTTATTAGAACAAATATTTTTGGTTTTCCTTTATCTTTTGATTCTCAACTGTGTTTTCTATGATCCAAAACGACTCTGTACATGTTTTCAACTGTGAAATCTTTAGTGAACCTATAAAGTTCATCCCATTTCATGAAATCTTTAGCAAGCTTGCATGGTTTATGATTTTTTTGTATCTGTTGTGCAGACAATGCCTCATTGGCAGATGGCCATGGCTAGAGAAGCCATCAGGACTTCCTCTGTTTACTCTATTGAATGGTTTATGATTTTTTTTTTTTGTATCTGTTGGGCAGACAATGCCTCATTAGCAGATGATCATGGCTAGAGAAGCCATCAGGACTTCCTCTGTTTACTCTATTGCTGGGACATGAGCCCTCGCTCTCTTTTATGTTTTCTTTGTTTTCTTTAATATTGTAATGTTCAACATGTATAATTTGCATTTGCTCTGTTATAGATGTTGTGTCAATTCCAAAGACAAATGAGAACTTCCGTCTCCTCTATGACACTAAAGGGCGCTTCCGTCTCCACTCCATCAGGGGTGTCAACATATGTGATTTGATGGTTTGAATTAGTGTATATTGTGAAAAATTTGACAAATGATGATGCAAATGTTGTTGGGGATGGGTAGTTTACCATAAACCGTTGGGTGTATGCTTTGACATTTTGGGCGTAAAATACGTACTTTTTTGGTCGGGGTGTACACTTAGATTCGAAAAACGTACATTTAATAAAAGAATACCTAAATTTATATGTGGTGGGGCGTTTTTTCACCTCCTCGTTTTTGGATGCGCTCAAAAACTGCCTTTCACAACACTACAGATAATCATACCATAATATATACTCTATAAGATAAAAATGTGAAGAGAGAGAACCAAAGTGAAAATTGTGAGAGCTAATCATTATGGTCGAAGAGAGAAAAATATGAAGAATGAAAAAAGATGCATATGTTTGAGCAAATGAAAGGAATGAAATAAATTTTCACTTAAATTACAGAATTAAAGTCATTTGAAAAAAAAACTGAAATTATTTATAACTCTTTAATCATTGAGCATTTAATAGGAAGATCTAATTCGGGAAGAGAAAAAATAAATTTTATTTAGGTAAAAAGATATAAGTTCTGGCACATTTCATTTTCTATGTAGAGAGACTTCCTAATGGGGTAGTTTATAGGCTAAAGGAAATTAACGGAGAGTAAGTGTCAAGAGAAAAAGAAGGAATAAACATCTCGTACACGAGACACCACTACAATGTAAAAGACTATATATATATAGGTTTTATGAATAATCCACAGATTACCATAGGACCGGTTGTTTATTGGACATTTAGATTCCCAAAATTGAGAAATATAACATTTCATAAATAAAATAATATGATTTCAATTATTTGATTTTTATAAGAAAAGTTACTCATTTTAATATAATAAATTACGAAATGATCCTGCCTTCCTAAAGTATGTAATATTCTTTTGTTTGATTTTGGAGGCACACCAGTAATAGCTAAATTGTGTTATTTGATTTTTATTACGAAATGATCCTTGTGCCTATACATTATATATAGTTGTTTCGTTAAACAATAAATTATGCCCCTCTTCCATTGGATTTCTTTTGTTTTTATTTTTCTAAGACTTGCATTTACCTTTAATCAATTTGAAAGATCATTTAATTATATCAATGAATTTTATTAAATAGCAACAATTAAAATGTCAATTAACTTTTAGATAGCAAACAAGAAACTTATTAATACTTAAAACAACACAATACAAGAAACCGAAAAAAAGACTCTAGGATAATCATGTTGTGATTTTGGTTCAAATCCACACAAGTAAAACTTCTAGTTGGTTTAGACAAAAGTGGTTTCCTATTTTATAATTGGTTGTTCTAATAGGAGCATTATTTTCAGAGATGAAGGCGTTCGGGCGTAAGTCTTTTGAATACATTGGGGCATTTCAAAATTTTAATAAAATAATAATAATAAATTAATTAGAATAATAAAAACAAAGATAGTTTAAATTAATTAATTTTTATCAAAATTTAATACTTTACTAACTCTATAGCGTAATAATTATAATTTTATAAATGTTAATATATATTTATGTATAAATTATATGAAGTATAACTTATATTTTTATATTGTTGTATTGGGGCTTTTGGGTTGTAAAGTACTGATAGTTTAGTGACTTTACTCTTTCTAAAGTTGTAATTGAAGATTAATAAAGTTGCGGATTTGTTGGTATACGTAAGCAAAGAGGTTGGTGAACGTATGTAAAGATGTTATCGAACCACATTAATAATTATTATTCTTCTTCTTCTTTGTTTGTTTTGCCTATTGAACTATCATGGTTATGTTTTTTTCCTAAAATTTGAGTAGGCGGATTTTATAGGTAATATCTCAACAAGTGGTATTAGAGTTGTGGTTGTGATGGCAAAACTACTAAATATAGGCAAAATTAATATTAAGTTATTTAATGGGGAGAATGATTTCTCTCTTTAACAAAGTTTCATCAAAGATGTATTAATGCAATAAGGGCTCTACAAGACGATTGAAAAGTCCAAGCCACTAGAGATGATGAAAGAAGTTTGGAAAGATATGTAAATGAGGGTGGTGAGCACAATTTGTTTAGCATTGGCTCTCAAGATAAGGTATAGTGTGTTGTTTGAGATATCTCTGAAGATTTTGTGGGACAAGCTTTAGAGAACGTAGAAAGAAATGTCTCTAATCAATCGTCTAGACTTGAAGGATGAAAATATTGATTAATTAGAGATAAAAGAAATTTGGATTGATGGGGAGGTTCCTGCTACACCTCCAGAGAGAGATAAGTTGAAGAAGCCAAGTATACTCGAGGTTGAAGAATTGTTCGTGATTATATCAAAAGATGAGCTAAACAATGAGATGATGGTTGTTTCGAAAAGTAAGGGGAGGCGATGGGAAAACCAAAATGAAAAATTGCACCAACCAAAGAAGAAAGTCAAATTTGATGATGAGATGGAGAATTTTAGCCAAGGTGGATATTGTTGGGATTCTGGCTTAAATCCCCACAATGAGGACTTCTAATTGGTTTATAAAAAGTGGTTTCCTATTTTATAGTTGGTTGTTCTAGTAGGATTAGTAGTGGTTTCTTATGTGATTGTTACTTTCCTAGTAGTATTAGAAAATATCCTCTATATAAAGGGGTCCTAGAGAAGGTTTGAGATACACTTATAAGTTCAATATACACTGTAAATTAAAGGGATTTACTATTAGAGTTAGGTTAAGACCTTTGGGTGTATTAGGGTTTTGGGTTATCAAGTAGAGAAAGCACTTTCAACTAGAGTTAGGTTGAGAGTTTTGGTTGTATTGGGGCTTTTGGGTTGTAAAGTAGTGAGAGTTTGCCAACTTTACTCTTTTTAAAGTTATAATTGAAGATTAATCAAGTTATGGATTTGTTAGTGGACTATGCAAAGAGGTTGTCAAATCACATTAATTAATGTTGTTCTTGCTCTTTGTTTGTTTCGCCTATTTAACTATTGTGGTTGTGTTTTTTTACCTAAAATTTGAGTAGGTGAATTTTAGAGGTAAAATCCAAATAAACCAGGCCTCAACATAATCCAGGAGCTTGAGTTCACTCAGCTAAAATCCACCTGTGCAAATGCCCAAATATAGATCGAATTTGCTGAATATTCTGATACAAATAAAAATCATAACGCTTGGAATAAGACACTCATGGCTAGGTGTAACAAAACACAACCCACAAATCACAGAGAAACTAGACCAACACCAGCTCATTTTTTTCGAAATAAACTTCTTCAAAATTAAATAACTTTAGCTCTCTAGACAAACTGCAAGATGGTTCATTATTGAAAATAAATGCAACAGAGAATATTAAAACCATGCTTTCCAACTCAATTGTCATGTTTACTTGAGCTTTAGCCAATACATCTGACATCATCTTAACTTATCTGGGTGTATGAATAAACTTAACATCTCCCAGGTGCAAAATCAGATTGTAAATCTCCTTCAGCATGCTTAAGTACTTCTAAGGCTGTAAATCATTCTTAGCCACCTAAGACAAAGCCACAACAAAATCACTTTCCATAATCAAAGTAGTTATCTTGAAAATGTGACTTATGAAAAAGTTCCTGATGTAGGGAAAAATTCCCCATCAAATGATATAACAACACATAGCACCATCCAAAGACAAAAAAGTAATTTCATAGACAAGACAGAGCAACCAATCAAATAGCTAACATAGCAAAAGATGTAATAATAATTTCACACTAGAATCCTAATCTTACTACGATGCTCCAACTTATGGATAACCTAAATTTATCAAAACACTCCACCTTATGGATAACCTAGTCTTATCAGAATATTCCAGTCAATGGGAATTCTGATCCTATCATGATACTCAGTATCAATAACTTTCCTAATTGGACTCTACTCCAAGACACTATATGAGGGGGCTCTCACTATCAAATGTACTCACAATTCTCTCTAAATTCTCTAGCTTCCTTATTATCAAAAGCCCTATGCTAATTTAGGCATTGAAGAGTCCCCCAAGAAGCACAACTCCTCTGGTTCTCTGACAACTTTTAGGTTATTCTCTCATCTTTGTGTGTACAGGTTCCATACTTCGGTTGTTCGTGTACCTAATAGATTTTTGGCATAAATAGATTGGCACTATCCATGGGAAACTAATCTCTAGTAGCATAAAAGAACTCATTTGTCATGATGCCACCCAAAGAATCCTGCCAAAAATGTCATTGGTTCCATAACAATCACCACCCGGGCATCTAGTCATAGCTAGTCCTTCGGTTCTGAACTCCTAGGCATCCAAGAGCATGGTACCTCTAACCAGAGCCTTATCAATCCATCCGAAATACGAAAAAAATTGGAGCAACTTTCCCAATCAAACCTGCCACACTCCAAGGCCTAGGAGAATCGAGAAGCATTGGTCGCACAAAACCGAGCCGCACCGGTCACACAAGAGTAGTTTATGGAATTCACTCAACTGGCAGCGGATCGAGCCGCTAAGTTCGGAAGGCAGACTCACCCTTCTTTGGCTCCACCGTCTCAGCAAAGCCCTTGGCCAACTAAGCATCTGAGCTCTAACCATCCGACTGTTCACCACTGGATCTACTCTCGACCTTTTGTCAAAGTCTCGAGGTTTCTCCACCTCTAAAAACTACACTGATTTGAATAGGAAGCAAAAAGAGATGGATTGAAGGATAAGAGAAGATTTTAAAGGGAGATGAACTAATGTTCTAGATAAGCTCAATTCCTAAGCTCCTCCCTTCACATAGGATATTTTCGACCCTCATTTCCCACAACATTTTAGGATACCTATCATCAAGGCCTATAACAGTACTACAGATCATATAGATCATCTTCAACTCTACAAAATGACCATGCTGCTACACTACCACCCAGATGTAGTACTGTGCCGAGCCTTTCCTCTTACTCTCGAGAAAGCTGCTAGTACTTGGTACTCTCACTTCAAACCTGGTAGTATCAACTCCTAAAGACCTAAGTCATGCCTTTGTTGTGCACTTCTTCAACAACAAATAACATCAAAAAACATTAGAAATTATCTTCAACATCATTCAACGTAAATGGGAGAAACTCTGATAGTACATCCTCTGATTCAAACCTGTAGTATGGGAGATCCTGGACCTCGATCTAACGGTGTAGACTCTTGTGTTAAAAAATGGGCTTAGGTCGGGGACTTTTAACTCTAAGCTTACTAGGCACCCAAACAAAGATATAAATGAAATCCTCGCTCGGGCTGAAGAGTACATGATTATCGAGGACAATCAAGAGTTCTGAAAGGAAAAAGAAGAAGAAAAAAGAAAAAGGAAAAAAAAGACACCACTGAGCCAAAAGACAGCCTACTAAAGAAGCGCCACCAAGAAAGAAACACAAAGGTAACTCCCATGTTTGATAGTTACACCCCACTCAATGCACCCAAGACCAATATACTGATGAATGTAAAAAACCGAGACATCTTTCGTTGGCTTTCAAGACCTCAGTACACCAGTGAAAGCAATGACTGAACCAGGTGGTGTCGTTTTCATAGGGATTACAGGCATGACATTGTGGAGTGCCACACCCTAAAAAATCAGATCGAGTCTCTTATTCATCGAGGATACTTAAAGGAATACATCGAACCTTGTACATTCCGGGGTAATAAAAAGTTAGATTGCTGAAAGGAGCAGGAAAGGCAAGGAGGTGATCCATAGGTAGCATTCAGTGCTACGTCGTGAGTTAGATTTACTTTTAGTAGTTGAGGTAAATATGAAATATAAAGTGATGATATTTAAATTAATTATCAAACTATGATTAGATGATATATGAAAGTTAGTTGATGGATATGGTAGTAATAATTGATATGTTAAAGATTTATTATATGAGAAGTAATATTATTGAAATAATGAGTTGATTAAATATATAATGAAGGGATAAATGAAATTCTTGACAATCTATGATTGATAATTTGATATGATATATGAGGAGATAATATGATGAATATGATAAAAATAATAATTTTGAGAAAAAAACTGGATAGCTAAATTGAATGGTTGAATTTATGCTGGTTTTGTATTAATGCTCTTATTCATATTTCATATTATTATTCATATGTATATGCAGCAAATGAAAAGAATCGGGAAAGCAACCTGTCTAAATGAAGTAAAAATCGTGACAATCAGTATATGCTGGAAATAAAAGAACTAGGAAAGTAGCCAGTCTAAATGAAACCGTGACAGCCGGTATATGCTAAAAATAAAAGAACCGGGAAGGTAGCCGGTCTAAGATAAAACATGTCGATATGTGGGAAGACGTTCTTAAATAATAATAAAATTTAAATTCATGCATTGTATTTTCTTTAAATATTGATTATTATTGTTTGAGATGCTAAAATATTATTCTTGATTGTAAATTTATTGATAGATGAATGAGTCTAACAGAGAGACAAATATGATGAGAAAGAAATATGAAAGTATGATATGATAAGAATTATCTGAGTGATTGATTATATGCTGTGAACCTTATAACGAGATAATTATGAGATATGATTGATAGTCTCAAGATGATTAAATATATGAGAATAAGAGATTGATAAATGATGAGGGTTATGATATGAGTAGTGATAATAGAATACTATTATCGAATTATATGAGATATAGATGAATGAATATTGGAAGACTATTTGAACAATTGAATACTTCTAGTAAATTTAATTCACTGAGCTTGTGAAGCTCACTTCTCATTGTTAAATAATTTTAGGTAGTAGGTAGGAAAAATAGATTGGTGAGCTAAGATTCAGACTGAGTCATTATCTGTAAGCCACATGGTCCATATCCTCAGACTAATGGAAAGAAAAAAAAATATTTGTAAATATTCATGCATAATATGTTGTATATAATGTTTTAGTTGAGATCTTAATAATGTAACTCCCCTGTTGAGGGTTGAGGATTTATGTATATAAATAATTTCAGTTGGTATTTTTATATTGTTGCAGATAAGTCTTGTGTTGGGATTTCAAAAAGTGACGACACGTTTCGGGGGTGGCCAACCCGGGATAGGTTATTACAATTTTGGTATCAAAGCATTAGGTTTTATGATTCTATGGACTGCATAAAAAGAAAAAAAGTGGAAGATTAAAATAAATTATATTTTAATGCATAGTTTAAGGATGTCACATGGACATGGGAGACCTAAAGTTAGAGTTGCTGACCAGAGAGGGCGTGGTAGACCCCCAATATTTAGATCAGTCGATGTTGAGATGGAGATTGAGTCTGAGTATGTGGTTCCTAGAAGGGAACGTGTTGACAGTTTAATTAATATTAATAAGGGTATGAGAGAATCTGGAGTTGAAAGAGATGAGCTAAGAGAAGCTCTTGCTCATACTCTTGAGAAAATGAATGTAACAGATGATAGAGTTGATAGTCTATAACATAGACTTGATGAACAGGCTAGAGTAGTGCTTGAGGTTGTTGTAAATCCAGTAATGATTTATGCACGAGATGCATGGAGATTGTTTTGTTAGATATATTAAGTTGAATGCTTTGTTGTTTAAAGGATCTATGAATCCTTTTGAGCTTGAGCTATGAGTGAAACATGTAAAGAGATTATTTGGTATTTTACTAGTGACTGACAAGCAGAGGGTTGCTTTTTCTATGTTCAAGTTAAAGAGAGAGGCTTTAGAATGGTGGGAGGGTACTCTTCCTTAACTAAGTGCAGATGTAGATAGACCTTTAACCTGGAAAAGGTTTAAGGAGGTTTTCCTTGATAAATACTTTCCTTATGCATTTAGAGTCCAACAAGAAAGAAATTTTATTTATTCGAGGTATATGAATCATGTTAGGTTGGCGGATATAGCACTTCAGATTGAGAAGGATGTGATGAAATTTAGAGGTGGAAGGAATTGGCTGAAGAGGTCTAGATTTGAGGAACCCAGAGGTGGTAGTAGAATAAGTGTGCAGGGTGGGATACCACCCCAGATGAGGTGTTCCTTGTCACAGGTAACTCTAATATAGAGTCAGAGGCAAGCAAAATATGTTAGTTCTGTAGATCAGAGTAATATTGGTGGGACCCCTAGATTTGGGAGATAGTCTGTGGGAACTGGAAGTTATGGTAGATGTGGGAGTGTACTACCTAGGGGATGTGGTAATGTGATAAAAAAGACTAGAACGTATTATAGATATAATCATATAAGATATTTATCCCAGAATTGTCCTAATTTGAGGTGCTTTATATGTAGAAAAGGTGGACATATTAATATTGGTTGATCCTGGTGCAACTCATTCTATTGCATCCAGTGTGTTTATGAAGTTTATTGATGTTTACATTAGTCCTTGGATGCATAATTTTATTGTTGAAATTCCTACTGAAGATAAAACTATGATTAAAACTATTTATTGGAGTTGTGTAATCCGTATGGATGATAGAGAGTTTGAAGTTTATTTGTTTTCTTTGAATATGATAGATTTTCATTTGATTTTGGGAATGAATTGGTTTTCAGTGTATCATGTCTAGGTTGATTGTCGTAAGAAAAATGTAGTTTTCAAGATACCAGGATAACAAGAATTTAGTTTCAAGGAGAATTTAAGATACTCTCGAACTATATTATTTTGCTCTGACTAATAGTAAATGGTCAAGGAAAGGATGTGAGGGGTATTTGACATATGTTGTGGATTTTAGAAATAATAATAGAGAGTTTGAAGAAATCTTAGTAGTGAAAGATTTTTCTGATGTATTTCTTGATGAGTTGTCTAGTTGCCTCCTAATAGGGAGATTCTCTATTGATGTGATACCAGGTTCATCACATGTATCTATAGCACCCTACAGAATGGCACCTGTTGAGTTGAGAGAATTGAAAGTTCAGCTTCGAGAGTTGTTAGATAAACAATTTATTTGACCAAATGTGTCACCATGGGGAGCCCCTGTATTGTTTGTAAAGAAGAAAGATAGAACGATGAGGTTGTGTATAGATTATAAACAGCCGAATAAGATCACCATTAAGAACAAATATCTTTTACCTAGGATAAATGATTTTTTTGAGCAGTAGCAGGGAGCGAGAGTGTTTTCTAAGATAAACTTGAGATTAGGTTATCACCAGTTGGGAATAAAGGAGGGGGACGTGCCTACGATTGCTTTTAGAACACGTTATGGTTACTATGAGTTTCTTGTGATGCCATTTGGGTTGACTAAGTCTTGAGTAGCATTTATGAACTTGATGAATAGAATGACTAAACCATTTCTTGATAAGTTTATGGTGGTATTCATTGATGATATCCTAATGTATTCTAAGAATAATGATGAGCATATAAAACATTTAGAAATTGTGTTGGAGATTTTGAGGAGAGAGAGATTGTATGCTATAATTTTCTAAATGTGAATTTTGGCTGAATGAAATAACTTTCTTGGGGCATGTAATATCTGGAGATGAGATAACAGTTGATCCACAAAAAGGTAGAGGCAATGTTGAGTTGGGAGAGACCAACTAATGTGACTAAGATTAGAAACTTCTTAGGATTGGTCAGTTATTACAGAAGATTCATTCAGAACTTTTCTATGATTGTTACGCCTTTGGCTAGATTGACCAAGGAAGAAATGAATATTTTATGGTCTAAGTAGTGTGAGAATAATTTTTAGTTGTTGAAGGAGAAATTAACTACTTCTTTAGTGTTGGTGCTTTCTTCTAGTGAGGAAGGATTTGTTGTGTATAATGAGGCTTCGCATCAAGGGTTGGGAGGTGTGTTGATACAACGTGGGAAGGAGTGGTATATGCTTCTAGGCAATAGAAGAATCATGAAAGAAATTACCTGACCCATGACTTAGAGTTGGCTGCCATAGTGTTTGGTTTGAAGATTTGGAGATATCATCTGTATGAAGCCACTTGTGAAATATTTACTGACCATAAGAGTCTGATATACTTAAATACCCAGAGAAGGTTGAATTTGAGACAGAGGAGGTTGACTTTACAATTCACTATCATTGAGTAAAAAATCTACAGGAAGATTAGATGATATAGAGAGCCATGATGAATCTGATAGTAGAGTTGAGAGAAATGATAATGAACTTAAATATTAGTGATAGATGAGTATTATTAGAAAACATAGTTGTACAATCATCCATTGTAGAATGCTTATTAGAAATGCAAGGTAGAGATGATGAGATAGAGAAGATTAAGTAGGAAATACTTAGTAGAAAGTAATATGAGTTCAAAATTAGAAATGATGGTATTTTGGTATTGGAACATAGGATTTGTGTTCCCAATGATACTGAGTTGAGAAAGGAGATATTGAGAGAGGCACATGATGATGTATATTTGATGCACCAGAGTAACAATAAGATGTATAGAGGATTGAGACAAAATTACTGCTGGTCAGGATTGAAGAAGGATGGAGCTGAATATATTTCTAGATGTTTGGTTTGCCAGTAAGTGAAGTCAGAGAATAAACATCCGGGAAGCTTACTACAACCTCTTTTTGTGCTTGAATGACCATAAAAAAATGTGAGTATGGATTTTGTTTTTGGATTTTTCCCATACCCAGAGAGGTCACGATACATGTAAGTGATAGTGGATAGACTTTCTAAGCCATCTCGATTTCTTTCAATTAAAACTAATTAGAGTCCTAAAACGTTGGCTGAACTATATGTAGCTAAGATTGTGAGGCTGTATGGAGTACTATTGAGTATAGTGCCAAATAGAGATGCTAGATTCACATCTTGGTTTTTGGAGAGGCTTTCAGAAAGCCACGGGTACACAGTTATAATTTAGTACAACTTTTCATCCTCAAACAGATTAGTAGACAAAAAGGATTATTAGAGTACTAAAAGATATGTTGAGTAAAAATGGGATGAGTTTCTCAGTAAGTTGGGATGCTTACTTGCCATTGATTGAATTTGTTTATAATAATCAACATCAATCTAGTATTGGAATGACACTTTTTGAGGCATTGTATGGTACGAGGTGTAGAACTCCTATATGTTAGGAAGAAGTGAGAGAGAGAAATATATTTGGTCCATAAATTATTGAGTTAACAACTGAGAGGATCAAACTGTTTAGAGAAAATCTTAAATCAGCAAAGAGTAGACCGAATAGCTATACTGATAATAGAATAAGACTTCTTGAGTTTCAAGTAGGTGATTGGGTGTATTTAAAAATATCTCCATGGAAAGGTGTGTTGAGGGTAAAAAAGAAAGGAAAGTTGAGTCTGAGGTATGTGGGACCCTATGAGGCTATTGAGAAAGTTGGGCTAGTTGTGAATAGCCTGGATTTACCTCCAGAGTTGATGCAGTTACATAACATATTTTACGTTTCACTTTTGTAAAAGCGCTTACATGACGAATCTCATAATATTTTGAGCCAAGCTGTAGAAATTAAGGAAGGTTTGACTTTTATACAAGTACCAATGAGAATTTTAGATAGAAAAGAACAAGTATTGTGTAATAAAGTAATTCCATTAGTTCAAGTATTATGGTGGAACAAATATGTTGAAAAAAAAACTACTTGGGATGAGGCAAGAATGAGGAAAGAGTACCCCGAGCTTTTTCACGAGTTAGGTAAGGAAATTTCGGGGACAAAATTTTTATAAGGTGGGTAGAATTGTAATACTCATGTTCCTAAATTATGGGTAAAGAACTAATTTGATAAATATGACATGGAATTAAAATAATATGTATACGTGAAAGATTTATTATTGAATAAAATAATTCTTTTGAAAAAAAATCTGGACGTTGTCACAAAAAGGAAAAAGAAAAAAAAAGAAAGTGGACATTTTAAAAAAAAAAAGGGAGGGGGGGGGGGGGGGCACCACCTTTCATACATGTTTAACCGAAAATGGTGACAAGGTGGGGGGGTAGTTTTTGTTTTATTTTAATTATTCTTATATAATCCTGTTTGGTTTCCTTCTTTCTTCAACACAAATTTCTTTATTTCTTTAACACTTTGGGACTCAAAAGAAAGGTTGAATGAGTAAAATTTTGAAGAGGTTTACATGAGAATTTTAAAGAGAGTCGACGAAAGCTCTAAGAAAAACAAAAAGGGTAATAATGTGTATTTTATTTTTGAAATTATACATACATGAAATTTCCTAGAATTTGATGTAGAAATTTAAAGGGTATGAATTATAGAAGAATAGAAAAATAAATTAAAATTTTAATATAAATATTATGTTAAGTGTTGACGATCAACAATCAGGTGAAATTGCTGAAAGGAGCAAGAAAGGCAATGAGGTGATCCACGGGTAGCTTTAAGTGTTACATGATGAGTTAGATTTACTTTTAGTAATCGAGATAAATATGAAATATAATGTGATGATATTTGAATTAATTATTAAACTATGATTGGAAGATATATGAAAGTTGGTTGATGGATATGATAGGAATAATTGATATGTTGGAGATTTATTATATGAGAAGTAATATTATTGAAATAATGAGCTGATTAATTATATAATGAAGGGATAAATGAAATTCTTAACAAGCAATGATTAGTAATTTGATATGATATATGAGGAGATAATTTAATGAATATGATAAAAAATAATAATTTTGAGAAAGAGCTGGATAGCTAAATTAAATGGTTGAATGTATACTTATTTTATATTATTGCTCATATGCATATTTCATATTATTGTTCATATGCATATGCACGAAATGAAAATAACCGGGAAGGTAGCTGGTCTAAATGAAATAAAAACCGTGACAGTTGGTATTTATTGGAAATAAAGGAATTGGGAAGGCGGCCGGTCTAAATGAAACTATGACAACCGATATATGCTGGAAATAAAAGAACTGAGAAGGTAGCCGGTCTAAGATAAAACATGTCGACATGTGGGAAGACGTTCCCAAATAATAATAAAATTTAAATTCATTCATTGTATTTGCTTTAAATACTGATTATTGTTGCTTGAGATGCTAAAGTGTTATTCTTGATTGTAAATTTATAGATAGATGAATGAGTCTCACAGAGAGACAAATATGATGAGAAAGAAATATGAAAGTATGATACGATAAAAATTATCTGAGTGATTAATTATATGTTGTGAACCTCATAACGAAGTAATTATGAGATAGAATTGATAGTCTTAAGATGATTAAATATATGAGAAGAAGAGATTGATGAATGATAAGGATTATGATATGAGTAGTGATAATAGAATGCTATTATTGAATTATATGAGATATAGATGAATGAATATTGGAAAACTATTTGAACAATTGAATACTTCTAGTAAATTTAATTCACTGAGCTTGTGAAGCTCACTCCTCATTGTTAAATAATTTCAGGTAGCAAGCAGGACAGATAGATTGGTGAGTTGAGATTCAGACTGAGTCATTATCTGTAAGCCACGTGGTCCATATCCTCAGATTAATGGAAAGAAAAAAAATATTTGTAAATATTCATATATAATATGTTGTATATAATGTTTCAGTTGGGATCTTAATAATGTAACTCCTCTATTGAGGGTTAAGGATTTATGTATGTAGATAATTTCAGTTAGTATTTTTATATTGTTACATATATGTGTCGTGTTGAGATTTCAAAAAGTGACAACACATCTCAGGGGTGGCCAACCCGGGATGGGTCGTTACAGCTACTCACCTCGATCTCCGAAGAACTAGATGCACTACTATTGCTACTACAAGAAGATATAACTAAAAGAAGGGGACGAAAGACTCACCTAAGAATAGAAAAATTTCAAAGAGCTGAGAGACTGAAGGAAGATGATCTCTGAAAACTCCGAAGGTTCTCTTCTACTCCGAGGGCTCTCTAGAACTATTTCGAAGGATAATTTGCAGGTGAATGGCCTAGATCAATCAAAATGAAGGGTCTATATCATGGTGTTTTAAATACCAAGGAGAGATAACAGTTTGACGCACGAATAAAAGATTTTAGAAACATATTAGAATCCACTAATGGGCCTCAAGCTCATAAGTCTTAGCCCAATCAATAGGGTTTTAAGCTCATAAGTCTTAGCCCTGCCAACAGAGCCTCAAGCTCACAAATTTTAGCCCAACCAATAAGGCCTTAAGCTCATAAGTCTTACCCCAACCAATGGACCCCAAGCGCTCAAATCTTAGCCTAGCCAATAGGCCTTAAACCCACTAAGTGGCCTAATAATCACTTGGGCTAAACGCTGTTGAACGTTTATCTACCTAATTTAGTAAGCAAATAATCGAACTTGTTTTACTTGCAAGTGCACAAGGTCTACAGTAATATAGTGTGCAAATGTGAGATCATCTCCACAGGGATTGGTGAATTTATTTTTAGAATCAGTTTCACTATATAAAAATTGATAGAAATAAATGTTGAGTCTCGATTGATAATGATAAGAACATAAAGCTTTGATATCTACCACTAATTATACTTTCCCAATAAGTAATGTGCTAATGCTTTAGCCCTACCATGAATGCCTAATGGTTATCAACCTAAGGGCTTGGTCCCCTCCTTAAGCTATTGATCTCCCTAAGCAACGAGTTATGCATGGTGTATACTCTAACTTTTTTCTCTCTTAAAGGATTCAACATGGTGTATACTGAGTTGTTCCTTAAGAGAGCATAAGGTCTGTGGAAATCGACAACCACATGAGACCTAGGGCATGTTGTATACTCTCGGTTCCCATGCTGATTAACCCAAGAATCCGGCGTGGATTTCTTTTGTTACCATTGTAAGACCTAGGACTCGATCATCCAAATTGATCTAACTAACTGATCCATACCACATGCATACGTTAATCAAACACACACATATGAGCAATTCAATAAAATAGGAATTAATAAATTAAAGCATCATAGCATGTATATTTGCAAAGGCAGTCAATAATTATATATATAGAAAAGCATAATTAGGGCTTCAATCGAGCCGTATTAAAGAGTTAGTTACACATGTTGTCTATAATAAACATCATCGTAACATAAACTAAATAGAAAGATAAAACCCGAAGAATACTGTGGAGACAAGTCATCAATTCCTCTCCAAAGCTTACAACTTCAAAGTCAAATTAAAAGTTTGTTTTCTATGTTTTACAAGCCTATATATAGGGTTCTAAGGGTGCCTCAAAACCCTAAATTCCAAAATAAGATCCGAAGACTTCTTTCCAAAACTGACTCTGCTGCCTCTCTATATGTATGCGCTCAATCGCGTGCTTCTAAGCTCGAGTGCATGTGTGCACTCGAGCCTTCTACATGTGCGCACGAGTGCTTGTGCACTCGATCACAAATGGCTTGCGCTCGATTGTACTTACTAGGTTCCAGATATTTAGTTTTCTTCCTTAGAACTCCAAAATGTTATATTTTCTTCAAAAAACCTATAAAAAGCATAGAAAACACAAAAATGAAGTAGAATATACTAAAATACATAAATAAAGAGCTTAACAACTGTAAATAAAGGGGCTTAAATATGAATATTTAAGCACTTATCACACCCCCAAACTTACATATTGCTAGTCCCTTAGCAGTACGAAACGAAAATTAATTGAAAAGCAAAAACAAAGAAAAATTCATCATTCATGATTTTTGAAATTTTGGGTTGCACATAAAACTATGATGTTCATTCATGAGTAGGCTTAAAATATAAACACATTTTTGCAATTAATAAGGGTTTAAAATTCTAATTACTTACACAAGACTGGTTTAAGGCATCACAATTTTGTCTTAGTGTGTGTGAATTATCACATAAAAGATGAAGCTTCCAAATAATTTTAATGTATAGTGTTTCGATGTCTTAACATTCATTGAATTTCCTATCATAAGGAACAATAATGGCATAGTTTTATTTCTTTTATTTTTCTTTTTATCATGAGATTTTTGCCACATTAAGTTCCATTAAGCTTTCTATTTGACCCATGTAGCGAGTGTTTAGCCATTGACTCCCAAACCTGATGGTTTTAGGGCATTATGTGTAAAAACACTCTTAAGGACTTACTAACTCGAGTAAAAAAGGCTACGAAACTAACTGGTCTTAATGCTACCAAGTAAAAATCCCCACCTTTTGACGTGAACACTCACTCCTTACTGAGGCAAGAGGTCCAGTTACTTAGTGGAAACTTTATTTAATGATCATTATATGCATAATTCTCACTTTTTGACGTGAACACTCACTGCTTACTGAGGCAAGAGGTCCAGTTATTCAGTGGAAAGTTTATTTAATGATCATTAGGAGCATTTTATTTTCTTTTTTTGCATAATAAACATTTTTCTTTATTTTTCTATGCTGTGATTCTAACAAGTTATCCGATTACAGTTAGGTTATGGAAACATATACATAAAAATTATATGTCATACCCCACACAATTGTGTGCTAATGTGCTCATGTCAGATTTAGATCAAACTTGTGAATTCCTAAGTGCCTTGCGGTAGGTAATTAAACTTTTAAAAATCTTATTACTAGACTATATGTTATAGATTTTAAGCTTACTGATGAAATTTTATCATAATATTTATTTTAAATCAATCAAAATTTTCAAAACAAAATGAACATACATTTATCTTTTTCAAAAATAAAAGAAAACTGGGATATAGTGTGTGAATGTGTCTCCCCTACCCCCAAACTTAATATACACATTGTCCCTAATGTGCGAGTGACATGGAAAGATCTAACCTAGGATATGGAGAACTAGATGGCTGGCATAGCTTGTAGCACGCCCCCAAACTTAAACTTGATGCACGCACTATGTTTGTGAAAATGAAAAATAAACGTTATGCCGGAAAACAAGAAATATTAAAATAAAAGTAAATACTAACCATAGATAAAAGACGGTACTAATAATATAAAGGATATGCTATGGGATGCCTCCCATGAGCGCAAGGTTTTACATCTTCAGCTAGACAGGGTACCCTCTCACTGCTGGTCTCCAGGTGGTGCAGTAGAGGAGGTACCGCATGCGGGAGGTAGTTGATTGAGGATGACCTGGAGCATCACCTCCTGTCTCGCAAACTATGCCTCCAAACCATCTATCCACTGTGGATCAATAGAGTCGCCTCTCTGTCCTCCCGACGGATGTTGGAGAGCTCACAATAGAAGAAGGACAGCTCCTCTAGAAGGTACTGGTACTCTATGGACCCCATGTCTGGTAGGTCCTCCTCTCAAGTAGGGCTCTCTGTGGGGTGCTCAGTGTCTATAGGATCATCTCCCACAGGTGCATCAGCAGGAATATGCTCCCGGGGTCCTCGAGGCATATGGGACTGGCTCAAGCTCCACTGGCTCCTCACAAAGAAAGGGTGGTCGCTCACTGGTCCGTCTAAAGAGGAGCCCTTGATCCTCTTCTTCTTGAAGATTTCGCTGAGTAGAAGGGGAAGGGGAACCCCCATGCATTAGCCGTAGTGGTCTGACGGCCGTGCACATGGTCCCAAAACTTGTGTATCTGGCTCCATATAACTGATGGAATAGAGTACCAATGTCCTCGATGAAATGCGTATAGGGCATGCATAAACTAGTCCCTCCTCTGAGTCTTGTGTCCCAAAGGGCACACAATGCGCTGGAGGATGGAGTCCACTAGCCATAGTCGGGGAGGCAACTTCGGCCGGCTCCCCGTGTTGTTATGTTGGTCGGCGTACTGGCCCGCACGCATATCCTCGTTGATGTGGGGCAGGGGAAATGGGTCTGGCTGCTCCTCCATATGGGTATCCTCTGGAGGGGACTCATCACAATAGTGAAGAGCAGCAACATTGTCAGAAGTGGTCAGCTCGATGAACTTTCCCTAGACTGAGAAGGATAGGATCTCTGGTCTGGTGCAGTCATAGGCCAGGTTCTCATAGAAGCTAACCACAAATCGAGTGTAGGCCGTCGAGCAAACAGGCTTGAACAACTGCTTTAGTCCTAGGGCCTTAAATTCTTGGACCACCCATCGAGTAGTGTCCAAGCTCTTGAAATCCGCATCAATGTTGAAAGTAGTCTCGAACAAGATTTCTCTTTGTTCAAAACTAGGTCGGGATGATTGGGGTCGGCTGCTGGAGGCTCGGGAAGTGGAGGTTATATGTTTGGACATATTGGGCGAGCTACTGTCCAATTTTCGCTCGGTCACAACTAGGGTGCGCTCGATCGCACTTGGTGTATTGTGCTCGATCATAGGGGCTTTGTGCTCAAGCGCAATGGTTCAAGCAATAGGTCGAACAGGTTGTGGGCGACAGAAACTGGAAGCTATGGGAAGCACACAAACGCAATCTTCAACCTCCTGTAGAAAAACAACAACCTAATCATTACAAAGAAAGTAGTATAAGAGCATTATTTAAACACAATAACTAAAAATCAACAACCCAAAGGGTATGGGGAAGGGGGTTTAAAACTGTACCTTATTGCAGAGAGAGAGTAAGGATAGTGGCATGAGGTCTGTGTGTGAGGTGATGATTGTGGTGGTGAGGATTGGGGTGGGGAAGGGGAGAGTTAGAGTGAGAGAGAGGGTGTGATAAGTGCTAAGGGCGAGAGGGAAAATGCTTATATGAGAGGGAGAGAGACAGAGAGGAAGAGAGATAGAGAGATTGCAATTGAGTGTAGGGGAGGAAAAATGAGGGAAATGCATTTAAAACAATCACGTGCCTTCTCTACCCCAAGTGCGCTCGAGCGCATTGTGAAGTGCGCTCAATCGCACTTGTGCATAAGTGTGTGTGTGGCTGTGTTACGCTCGAGTGCTATGGAGTATAGGGCAAGAGTGCGCTCGAGCGCAAGGCAGAAAGTGCTGATAATATTAAAATATAAAAGGATTAAAATAATGAAAAGAAAACTAGCAACGATACAACCATATCATACTGTAGTAGCCTCAGTACCACTAACCTTAATAGAGGTGCTTGAGCTATATGGTTATGAAAGTGGAAATTACTCAAGCACTCTCTATAGTGGCTTTAATGTTACTCTCTTTGAAGGGGGCACTTAGAGCCCACCACATGTGGTTCAAGTGCCCCTGGATTAGCTGCATATTGAACAGTTTGAAGTGCCAAGTCCTTATCTCTAGGGGGCATGTTGAGATCAATGTATGGTTTGACTCTGTGTCCATTGATTATGAATGTCTGATTGCCATTGGAACCATGAATCTCCAAAACGCCATAAGGAAAGACCTTGGTGACCATATAAGGACCAAAACATCAGGACTTTAGCTTGCCTGGGAACAGTCTTAATCTTGAGTTGTAGAGCAACACCCTTTGTCCCATATGAAACTCTTTCTCACTAGTTGTTTGTCATGATAGGATTTTGTCCTTTCTTTGTAGAGCTTGGCATTCTCATACACATCATACCTTAATTCATCTAACTAATTTAAGTGCAACTTCCTCTTCTCACCCGCTTGTTTTATATCAAAATTGAACTGTTTAATGGCCCAATATGCTCGATGTTCTAGCTCCACTGGCAAATGGCATGCTTTACCAAAAACTAAGTGGTATGGGGACATCCTAATTGGTGTCTTGCAAGCTGTTCTATATGCCCATAGAGCATCATTTAGTCGCAAAGACCAATCCTTTCAATTAGGATTCACGGTCCTCTCCAGGATGCTTTTGATTTATCGGTTACTTATCTCCACTTGGCCACTAGTCTGAGGGTGATATGGAGTGCCAACCTTATGGGTGAACCCATATTTTTTGATGAGTATGGCAAACGAATAATGATGAAAGTGGCTGCCACCATCACTGATGATCGCTCTAGGGGTCCCAAACCGGGTAAAAATGTTATCCTGTAGAAACTTCACAACCACTTTATGATCATTAGTCCTTGAGGGGATAGCCTCAACCCATTTGGACACATAATCCACACCCACAAGAATATACAAATAACCAAAGGAATTAGGGAATGGATATGATCTAAACTTCTCTAAAGTAAAAATAACAACTAACAAATCATTTTCAGTAGTAGAATAGTTAAGTTAAGCATCATTTAAAGTTCTAGAGGCATGGTAATTAACATGAGGTACCTTATTGATTCTTTGACCTAAGATAGCTCCCAAGACGAAGTCACTGGCATCGCACATCAATTCAAATGGAAGATTCCAATCTGGTGCCATCATTATTGGGGTAAAGGTGAGAACATCCTTTAATGTGTTAAAAGCTTTCATACAATTATCAGTCCACTCAAACTTGGTATCTTTAGCTAACAATGCACATAGAAGTCTAGAGATTTTTAGAGAAATCCTTGATGAATCATCTATAGAATCCAACATGTCCAAGGAAACTTCTAACACCCTTGACTATTAGAGGAAGAGGCAGCTTTGAAATGATGTCTATTTTAGCCTTATCTACCTCAATACCTTTGTTGGAGATGGAATAACCCAACACAATGCCTTGTTGGACCATAAAGTGACATTTCACCCAATTTAGCACTAAGTTTCTCTCTTCACATCTCTTTAGGGCACTCTCTGGATGATTTAGGCATTCATCAAAATTTAAACCAAAAAACAATGAAATCATCCATGAATACCTCAATGCATTTCTCCACCATATCGGAAAATATGCTCATCATACATATTTGAAAGGTGGCTGGTGCGTTGCATAAACAGAATGGCATCCTTCGATAAGAAAATGTACCGAAAGGACATGTGAAGGTAGTCTTTTCTTGATCCTCAGGTGCTATAGTAATATGGTTGTACCCACTGTACCCATCCAAGAAGCAATAATAGCTATGGCCAGCTAATCTCTCTAACATCTGATCAATGAATGGCAAGGGAAAGTGATCTTTTCTTGTCACCTTGTTTAATCTTCGGTAATCAATACATACCCTCCAACCAATTGTTTTTCTTGTAGGTATGAGCTCCTCATCCTCATTCTTCACTACTGTGATCCTACTCTTTTTAGGAACAACTTGGACCGGACTTACCCATTTACTGTTTGAGATGGGGTAGATAATGCCAACATCTAATAGTTTTAATACCTCAGCCTTTACTACCTCCTTCATGTGTGGGTTAAGTCATCTTTGAGCATCTTAAGTGGACTTTGCTTCATCCTCAAGGTAGATATGATGCATGCACTTGGTAGGACTTATCCCCTTGATGTCAGCAATGGTCCATCCAATGGTAGATCTATGCTCCTTAAGAACTCTTAATAGTTTCTCTTCTTCTACAACACTCTAATTAGCAGCAACAATCACAAGTAATGTTTTATTCTCTCCCAAATAGGCATAAGTTAAATGTTATGGCAGCTGCTTTAATTCCAAGGTTGGTGCCTGGACAATAGAAGGGAGAAGAGTAGTATTAGTAGGTATAAGAGATTCAAATGGAGGAGCATACTTACTTGAATGTTTTGGAGAAGCCTCAAGGAGGTGCACAACTTTGATGATGTCATCAGTAACATCTTCAGGTTCTTGCTCAATTTCTAAATTTGTGAAGCCATGGGTAATAGTAGTCTCCAATGGATCAATGTGATGAACCTGAAAAGCTTGATCAACAAAAGTTTGCATCATACATACATTAAAGCATTCCATATTATCTTAAGGTAGCTTTAATACATCATATATTTTGAGCTCTATTTCTCACTATTTACCTTCTACTTACTGATGAGTCTTAAATATTGCATATTTAAGCCCTTTAATTTATATTTGTTAGGTTCTTAATTTGTATTATTTCACTTTATTTTATGTGTTTTCTGTATTTTTATAGGTTTGTGGAGAAAATGAAGCATTTCAGGAGATGTCAAGCTTCAAGAGCATTAGCGATCGATCGCACTGTGCTGCGATCGAGTGCATGGTCAATATCCCACATCGAAATCTTTCCAGTGTAGTGTTCTTACGATCGATCGCATCTGACTCACGATCGAGCACACATGCAATCGTGCGCACAAGACCTGCGATCGAGCGCAAATGCGATCGATCGTACTATTCTGCGATCGAGCGCACTCGGGGCAGTATCCCACATCGAATCTGAAACTTATAGTGTTTCGAGACTCCCCCTATATAAACACCATCTGACTTCATCATTCGGTGTGCAATTCCTGAGCCATTTAGTGTAATCCGGTGGACGTCTGCTAGCATTCTGGTGGACCCCGAAGGCTTTGCTACCACGAGGGGAAGCGCAACCCAACAGTAAGTGGAATTTCTCCCTTGTATAGTAAATATTTCTTTTCATTTTGTTTTGTTTTGTTTAGTTTAAATGTTTATCACTTTTATTATGAACTGTAGTTTCATAACTATGAGTGGCTAGAATCTTTAACTAAGGTTGAAGATGAAGCCTCGCCGTTGTTTGGCATATTAGTTTCAGTTTTGTTTATGATGTTTTAGTAAAAATGTTCTGTCAATTATTTGAGTAGAATCTTATGATTGATTGTGTTTAAATTGTTATGTTGGATATTCCCTGCGTTTCGTCTGATGGATACATCGAATCATTTTCAATTAAATTGGATTTCCTTTG
Source organism: Bretschneidera sinensis (assembly GCA_023935145.1). Taxonomy (NCBI): domain Eukaryota; kingdom Viridiplantae; phylum Streptophyta; class Magnoliopsida; order Brassicales; family Akaniaceae; genus Bretschneidera; species Bretschneidera sinensis. Next base: position 92,542,798 of record CM043698.1, read on the forward strand.
TGATTTGTTAAAAGCGGATACATTGGATGCTTTTGGTTTAATCGGGATATTCGTTGTTTTTTGTCTTAAGTTGGATTCATAGAATGTTTTGATAGGCTATTGTTAGAACATTGAGATATATGCTTAACTTCGGCGGGGTGGATTCAGAAACCTTAGTCTTTTCATCATTTGCTTTAAACCAATTTGGTTTAAGTTTATATTTCAAAATTCGGAACTAGGTTAAGATAAGGTTAGTTTAGATAAAATTATATTTTCACAACACAATTCCCTGTGAATTCGACCTCGCACTTGCACAACATAATATTGCAAACAACTCGTGCGCTTGCGAGTAATTTAAAACTAACAACAAGTTTTTGGCACCATTGCCAGGGAATTGTTTGGTCGGTGAAATTTTTGTCTGAAATAATTTTATTTTTCTACTAGTTAGTTAGCAATATTGTTGTTTGATTTTTCTGTTTGCAATTTTATTTGTTTCTATTTGCATTGTTAAATAAAAAATAATAAAAAAACATTTTTGCAAATTTCTGCTGGTTAGGTTATTTTAGTGCTTTTTGTGCGGTGTATGCTTGGTCGGAGATCCCTGAATTTAGATTTGATACATTTAGATCCCGACTTAGAAAGAACTCTTAGGAGACAGAAAATAGCACTAATTGAAATAGAGACAGTTGAAATGGGAGAAAATTTTAGGAATGCAAATCATCCAGAACATGTAGAGCAACCTAGAGCTTGGAATGTGGACTCCACTACATCCCTTAGGGATTTGTTCGCACCCATTGCAACTAATTCATCTTCTTGCATAGTGTTGCCACCTACTAATGCCACCCATTTTGACTTAAAACCACATGTCATCCAGCTCCTGCCCTCATTTCATGGTTTAGATCTTGAAAATCCTTATAGTCATGTAAAGAAGTTCAAAGACATTTGTGCCACATTCAAATTCCAGAACTTCTCTGAGGAGTCTGTCCATCTTCGACTCTTCCCTTTTCTCTTCATGCTAGAGCTAGAGCGTGGTTGGATTCCAACACGCCCGGGTCTATCACATCTTGGGAAAACCTGCTTATTAAATTTTATCATAAGTTTTTCCCAATATCTAGAGTGAATGAGTGCCGAAAGGAGATTAGTTCTTTCATTCAGGACGAGGATGAGAAGTTCTCTGAGAGCTGGGAGCGCTTCAAAGAGTTACTGATCAGATACCCTCCACATGGATATGAAAAGTGGAGACTTGTTCAGTTTTTTTAACAAGGGTTGACTCAACTCAACCGTAGCATGATCGAGTCTATGAATGGGGGGGCATGCTTGAGTCTGACGGGGGAGGAAGTATACAAGGAGTTGGACAAGTCGTCCGATAACTCGCAACAGTGGGATTTTTCAAGCTGTCGAGATAAATCCACTCGTGCTCCCAAGAGAGGAGGCATCTATGAGGTAAAGGAGGACACTGACCTGAGGATGAAGTTAGATCCTCTCACTAAGAGGATTGACGCTCTCACTGTGGGCCAGTCCATCAATGCTGCCAACACATTCAATGTTGATAGCTTTTCCATCTGTACTAGTCCTATGCATCTAGCACAGAATTGTCCATCAATGCCGGCTTTTGTCGAGTACCCTATGGACCAAGTAAATGATTTCAATGACTATCAGAGGCAGTCGAATGGATAGTACTCCGAGACGTACAATCCAGGGTGGCAGAACCACCCAAATTTTTCATGGAAGCAGAACCAACCAATGAATCAGGGAAGAGCCCCTCATCATGCTCACAATCAGTATTCTCTCGGATTTTCCCCACAAATTCCTAGTCATGGTCGTTCTGCCCATCCAGCACCATCACCTGCTTATCAAGCACCCACTCAAACACCAGCACCAGTTTCACAGTCGCTAGAGGACACCCTTAAGGAGTTCATGAAGGTGACTAACCAAAATATAAGTGATGTGAGGAGTGCAACAGTGGTAAACAACCAAGCAATTGCTAAGCTGGAGAGTCAAATAGGGCAAATTGCAAGTCACTTGGGTGAGAAAGAGAAAGGAAAGTTCCCCAGTCAACCCGTGCCCAACCCGAAGGGACAATTTATGGTTGGAAATTCTTCACATCTTACGCACGGGGAGGAACAAGTGCAATCGATTGTTACACTAAGGTCTGGGAGATAAGTGGACAATCGAGTAGAAGAGACCCCTACTGTGCAACAAGGGGAAGAAGGTGGCAATAAGGAGAAGAGAGATGCTGAGCCATCTACAGCCACACCTACTGTGAAGGACCCTCCTAGGTCATTTATACCTAAAACACCATACCCCGAGAGATTATAGGCGCCCAAGAAAGAAGGGAAGTATGAGGAAATTTTGGAGGTATTCAAGCAAGTCCAAATCAATATCCCATTTTTGGATGCCATCCATAAAGTGCCGTCATATGCCAAAATTTTAAAGGACTTGGTCACTATCAAGAGGAGGACGAATGTCCCGAAGAAGACATTTTTGACCGAGCAGGTTAGCTCAATCCTTCAGTGCAAGCTACCCATCAAGTATAAGGACCTGGGGAGTCCTACCATCTCTTGCACGATAGGAGTCAGCCAGATTGAGAGGGCTCTATTGGATCTAGGAGCAAGTGTGAATCTTATACCTTACTCAGTCTATCTACAGTTAGGGTTAGGAGAATTGAAGCCCACAAACACAACACTTCAATTGGCTGACAGGTTAGTGAAAATACCACAAGGAATAGTTAAGGACGTTTTGATAAAAGTAGATAAGTTCTATCTCCCCGTGGATTTTATTGTGCTTGACATAGAGCCGGTTCAGAATGTAGAGATACAGATACCGATTATTCTAGGGTGACCATTCTTAGCCACGGCTAACACCCTGATCAATTGCAGGACAGGGGTGATGAAGATTTCCTTCGGAAATATGACAGTGGAGTTAAACATCTTTGATATCACTAGGCAACCACTGGAAAATGATGAAGTGAGAAATGTATGCTTGATAGAGGAGATTCTTGAGGAGATTGTGAACGAATCAAGCATTGAGGATCCCCTGGAGGAATGCTTTGCTCACTTTGGAGAGGACTTGGGCTTATATAAGTTACTCGAGCAAGTGAATGCCATTTTGGAGTCTGATCCTCGAGAAAGCATTGAGAAGGAGGAGACGGTAGCACCTGAACCCCACAAGAAGGAACTTAAGCCTTTACCGGATAATCTAAGTATAAGTTCCTAGGTCCAGCAGATTGTTTGACTGTGATTATAGCTTCAGATTTAGGTGAGGCTCAAGAGGAGAAATTATTAGATGTTTTAAGAGAGTACAAAGAAGCTATCGGCTGGACCATTGAGGATATTAAGGGGATCAGCCCCTCGGTGGTAATGCATAAGATACATTTGGAGGAGAATGCCAAGCCATCGAGGGAGCCACAATGAAGGCTCAACCCAACTATGCAAGAGGTTGTGAGGGTAGAAATAATTAAGCTGTTAGATGCAGGGATCATTTATCTCATCTCTGATAGCAAGTGGGTGAGCCCGATTCATGTCGTGCCCAAGCGAACGGGATTGACGGTAGTAAAGAATAAGGATGACGAGTTGGTGCCAACTCGTGTTCAGTCAGGGTGGAGAGTGTGTATAGACTACCGTAAGCTGAACGTTGCCACAAGAAATGATCACTTTCCACTTCCATTTATTGATCAGATGGTGGAGCGTTTGGCTGGGCACGAGTATTATTGCTTTTTGGATGGTTATTCTGGATATAACCAGGTCCCCGTGGACCCCGAAGATGAGGAGAAGACGACGTTTACCTGTCCTTTTGGGACATTCGCCTATCGTCGCATGCCTTTTGGGTTATGCAATACACCCGCTACTTTTTAGCGGTGCATGGTCAGTATATTCTCTGACATGGTTGAGCGGCTCTTAGAGATTTTTATGCACGACTTCTCCGTCTTCGGTTCAACATTTGAGGAGTGCCTGCACCGTCTCACTTTGGTTTTAGTACAGTGCAAGGAGAAGAACCTGGTGCTTAATTGGGAGAAGTGTCATTTTATGGTCAAGCAAGGAATTGTGCTGGGGCATGTCATATCTCATTGAGGGATTGAGGTCGACAAAGCGAAGGTGGACTTGATTTCCAACCTTCCACCCCCACGTACGGTGGAGGAGGTTCGTTCTTTTCTGGGCCATGCAGGTTTCTACAGGCGATTTATCCAGAATTTCAGTAAAATCGCCAGGCCCTTGTGCAAGTTTTTGTTGAAGGATGCCCCATTTATATTTGATGAGGACTGTAAGAAAGTATTTGGGGATCTGAAGAAGATTCTGACGTCCACACCCATTATTCAGCCACCCAATTGGGGTGTGCCTTTTGAGATTATGTGTGACGCATCAGACTATGCTGTTGGAGTTGTTTTGGGGCAGTGTGTTGATAAACTTCCCCATGTTATCTATTATGCAAGTTAAACTCTAAACGACGCACAACTTAATTACTCTACCATTGAGAATGAGTTATTAGCAGTTGTTTTTGCATTAGACAAGTTCAGATCCTACTTGTTAGGATCTAAGGTCATTATCTACTCGGATCATGCAGCCTTGAAGTATCTTTTCTCTAAAAAAATGCTAAATCTCGTCTTATCCGATGGATTTTGCTACTTCAAGAGTTCGACATCGAGATTCATGATAAGAAAGGTTCAGAAAATGTGGTGGCAGATCATTTGTCTAGATTGATTATGAATTTCACTGAGGCCACCACTCTCATTTCTGAGACCTTTCTTGATGAGTAATTAATGTACATTGCTCACAGTCCCACGCCATTGTTTGCTGATATAGTGAACTATCTTGTCACCGGACACATGCATGTGCATTAGGGGCGGCAAGATAAATCAAAGTTTTTGGCCATGGTAAAACATTTTTTCTGGGATGATCCTTACCTGTTCAAGTATTGTCCCGATCAGATCATCAGAAGGTGTATTCCTGAGCATGACCAATCTAATGTCATCACTTTTTGCCATGATCATGCTTGTGGAGGCCATTTCAGTGCTAAAAAGACTGCTGTGAAGATTTTGCAGTGTGGATTTTATTGGCCTACCCTGTTCCGAGACTCTCACACCTACTGTGTATCTTGTGAGCGTTGCCAAAAGCTAGGGAGTCTTTCTAGGATGAATATGATGCCCCTCAACCCTATTCTAATTGTTGAGATTTTTGATGTGTGGGACATTGATTTTATAGGACTGTTCCCAAACTCCTTTGGCTATTTGTACATTCTGGTTGCTATGGACTATCTGTCCAAGTGGGTGGAGATCATTGCGTGCAAGACCAATGACCATAGAGTTGTGGTCCAGTTTTTGAAGAATACTATTTTTACTCGATTTGGTACGCCTCGAGCAATCATAAGTGATGGAGGTAAGCACTTTTGCAACCGGATTTTGAGCAGTTAATGAAAAAGTATTTCATCACACACAAGGTTGCCACCCCATATCACCTGCAGACGAGTGGACGAGTGGAAATTTCTAATCGCGAGATCAAACATATTCTAGAGAAAACTGTGAACCCCAGTAGAAAGAATTGGTCTTTGCGATTGACTGATGCACTGTGGGCATATCGGACAGCCTTCAAGATGCCAACTGGCATGTCTCCCTATCGTATTGTGTACGGAAAGGCATGTCACCTTCCGGTTGAATTAGAGCATAGAGCCTATTGGGCTATCAAGTAGTTGAACTTCAATCTTTCGAAGGCTGGCACATAAAGGAAGCTCTAACTCAATGAATTAGAGGAGCTACGGAATGATGCATATGATTGTGCACGGTCCTACAAGGCATAAATGAAGAAGACTCATGACCAACACATTTTGAGACGAGCTTTTGAGCCGGGTCAAAAAGTTCTTCTTTACAATTCACGCTTGCATCTTTTTCCAGGCAAGCTCAAATCTCGTTGGACAGGCCCATTTAACATTCGGTCAGTTTTTCCGCATGGGGCCATCGAGATTGAGGATCCAAAGAATGGTAGCACTTTCAAGGTAAATGGACAGAGGCTAAAACCATTCTTGGAGTTAAGGAGTCCGAACATTGAGACGATATTGTTGACGGATCCTATTTACTCTGATTGAGGGTCATCTACTAAGGAGAGTCTGGCTGAAGACTTTAAACTTAGCGCTCATGGGAGGCACCCCACAGCTTATCCTTTCTGTTTATTTATTATTTTACATATTTATGATTAATGTTTGTTTCCAGTATTTTTTGTTTTCCAGTCTTTATTTTTTAGGGACAACGCGTACTTCAGTTCAAGTTTGGGGGTATGCTATGAGCCATACTAGTCCATATAGTTTTTCATATCCCAGGTCAACTCTTTCCATATTATTTACACATTGGGGTCAATGTGTCATTGAAGTTTGGGGGTATGGGAGACACGTTACACACACTTTGTCCTAATTTATTGTTGTTTTTTTCTTCGTGAAGATAAATTCGTGTTCATGTTCGTCTGAAAATTTTGGTTAATCTAAAAAATTGGTGATGTGATTTCATTGGTGAGTTTAAAACTTTGAACACATGATCTGATGATAGAGTTTAAACTTTAGTTACTTACTTTAGGCAGTTGAGAATTCACATATTTGAGCCAATCTAACATATGCACATTAGCACATATTTGTGTGAGGTATGACATGTGATGTTAATGTGTATGTTTCTTATCTTAACTAAAACGGGATGACTTGTTGGATAAACACTTGGGCATATATAAAAAAAATATATGAGAAAATGATCATCATCAATAAACTTTCCATTAAGTAACTGGACCTCTTGCCTCAGTAAGCAGTGAGTGTTCACGTCAAAATATGGGAACTTTATTCATAATGATCATTGCGAAATTTTTCGCTGAGTAACTGGACCTCTTGCCTCAATAAGCAGTGAGTGTTCACGTCAAAAGGTGAAAATTTTGCTTGGTAGCATTAAGGACAATTTAGTTTCGTAGCCTTCTTGACTCGAGTTAGTAAGTCCTTAGGGGTGTCTTTACACTTAATGCCCTAAAACCATCTGGTTTGGGAGTCATTGACTCAACACTTGTTACATGGGTCAATTAGAAAGCTTAAGGGAACTAAACGTAGCAGAACCTTATATAAAAAAAAAATAAATAAATAAAACTATGCCATCGTTGTTTATTCTGATGAGAAATTCTGTGAATCTTGAGACGTGGAAACATTGTACATTGAACTTATTTGGAAATCTCATCAGTATATGCTAACTCACTTTACATTGATTCAAGCTTGTGATGTCTTAGCATGCCTCTTGTAAGTAATTAGGTTTTAAATTCTTATTCATTGTGAAAATGGGTTAGATTTTTTAAGCTTCCTCATGAACGAATTTCATGATTTTGAGTGCTCCTTAAATTTTTGGATAACATGAGTGATGAACTTATCTTTATATTCTTTGTTTTTTATTTAGTTTTTTATTTTGTTTTGCTAGGGGACTAGAAAAATATAAGTTTGGGGGTATTTGATGAGTATTAAATATTGCATATTTAAGCCCTTTAATTTATATTTGTTAGGTTCTTAATTTGTATGATTTCACTTTATTTTATGTGTTTTATGTGTTTTCTGTATTTTTATAGGTTTGTGGAGAAAATGAAGCATTTCAGGAGATATCAAGCTTCAAGAGCATTAGTGATCGATCGCACCGTGCTGCAATCAAGCGCATGGTCAATATCCCACATCGAAATCTTTGTAGTGCAGTGTTCTTACGATCAATCGCACCTGACTCACGATTGAGCGCACAGTCGATCGTGCGCACAAGACCTATAATCGAGCGCAAATGAGATCGATCGCACTATTCTGCGATCGAGCGCACTCGGGGCAGTATCCCACATCGAATCTGAAACCTATAGTGCTTCGAGACTCCCCCTATATAAACATCATCTGACTTCATCATTCGGTGTGCAAATCCTGAGCCATTTTGTGTAATCCGGTGGACGTCTGCTAGCATTCTGGTGGACCTCGAAGGCTTTGCTTCGACGAGGGGAAGTGCAGCCCAACATCAAGTGAAATTTCTCCCTTGTATAGTAAATATTACTTTTCATTTTGTTTTTAATAGTTTAAATGTTTAGCACTTTTATTATGAACTGTAGTTTCATAACTATGAGTGGCTAGAATCTTTAACTAAGGTTGAAGATGAAGCCTCGCCGTTGTTTGGCATATTAGTTTCAGTTTTGTTTTTGATGTTTTAGTATAAATGTTTTGTCAATTATTTGAGTAGAATCTTATGATTAATTGTGTTTAAATTATTCTGTTGGATTTTCCTTATGTTTCATCTGATGGATACATCGAATCGTTTTCGATTAAATTGGATTTCCTTTGTGATTTGTTAAAAGCGGATACATTGGATGCTTTTGGTTTAATCGGGATATTCATTGTTTTTTGTCTTAAGTTGGATTCATAGAATGTTTTGATAGGCTATTGTTAGAACATTGAGATATATGATTAACTTCGGCGGGGTGGATTCAGAAACCTTAGTCTTTTCATCATTTGCTTTAAACCAATTTAGTTTAAGTTTATATATCAAAATTCGGAACTAGGTTAAGATAATGTTAGTTTAGATAAAATTATATTTTCACAACGCTATTCCTTGTGGATTCGATCTCCCACTTGCACAACACTATATTGCAAACAACTCGTGCGCTTGCGAGTAATTTAAAACTCACAACACTTACTATACCCTTTTTCACACAAATCTTTGTATCGGCAGTTCTCGTGAAATGTCTTCCTAATATGATGGGCAGAGGCAACGGCATAGGGCATTCTTCCATATCTAACACAATAAAGTCAGCAGGCAAAATAAACTCACCTACTTTTACCCGGACATCCTCAAGAATACCTCTAGGTCGTTTGATGCTTCTATCTGCTAACTGCAAAGTGATGAAAGTCGGTTGAAGCTCCCCCAAACCTAAGGTTTCGAATACTGTGTATGGTAGCAAATTTACACCCGCTCCTAAATCTAGTAATGCCCGCTCAAACAGTTGGTCACCTATCCTGCAGGGAATAGTGAAACTACCCGGATCTTTTAGTTTTGGTGGTAGTTTTCTTAATAGCACAACAGTTACTTCTTCAGTTAAGACTACCATCTCATGTTCCTGAAACTTCCTGTTATGAGTGCAACAATTTTTTAAAAACTTAGTGTAAGTAGGTATTTATTGAATTGCATCTAATAAAAGAATTTTTATTTCAACTTTCCGCAAGGTTTCAAAGATATCAAGCAATTTATTTTTTTTCTTTTGTTTAACTAACCTTTGTGGGAAGGGTGGTGCATTCACCTTCTCCGTCTCACTTACCTTTGATGCCGATGGTTTCTCTATAGATGCTTTCGCAGACTCATCGGTTCCTATAACCTTACCATTTCTAAGGGTGGTGATAGCCTTCAGTTGTTGGTGTCCCCCGGGGTTAGGTAGTGTTTGAGCCGGAAGCTCATCTTGCTTTTTGCCACTTAGTTCTTTAGCCAATTGTCCCATTTGTACCTCTAGCCTTTGAATGTCTTGTTCACGTTTTGCTATGGTTTGTCTTAGTTTAGTCCGAAACTGTCTTTCATCTGCCATGAACTAATCTTGTGAAGTCATTAATTGTTGTTGCTAAGTTGCCAATTTCCTCACAAGACTTTTGAGGTCATTTTTCTTTGTTTCGAGAGTTGAGTGAGCAGTTGGCTGGGAGTTCCTTTGTTGTCCTTGATGGTTAAGGGCATTCTGATTATTGCTCCAGGAGAAATTTGGGTGGTTCCACCATCCAGAATTGTAAGTGTTTGCATAAGGGTTGTTCTTAGGCGGATAGTTGCTTAGTCCCACATAGTTTGCTTGCTCCGGGTCTGTAGATGAATACAAAGGACATGTCTTAGTATTATGATCATATTGAGAACATATAGCATATACCTGGAGTGGTGTAGCTGGTGGGTTAGGTGAGGCATTCTAAGCAGTCATGGCTTTAACAAGAAAATCTAGTTTCCTCTCCACAGCAGCTATTTGGGTAGAGGATCCTCCATTTAGGGTTACCTCATACATCCCTTTGCTTTTGGATCTATGTTTATCTCGAGAGGAGAACTACTGGGTGTGCTCACTTAAGGTCTCGAATAGCTCCATCGCTTCTTCACTGTTTTTCTCCATTAGCACTCCACCACAACCTGAATCCAAAATACTTTTATTAGTATCACTTAATCCTTCATAAAAATCTTGTACCAGTTCATCATGAGGTAGATTGTGATGTGGGCATTTGAGCAGCAGCTCGTTGAAGTGTCCCCATGCCTCAAAGGATAGGTCTCCATCCTTTTGTTGGAAGGACTAAATCTCCTTTCTCATTTGCCTCGTCTTCTGGGCTGGGAAAAACTTTCTTAGGAACTTGTTGGCCAACTCCTCCCAAGTATGGATGAAAACTACAGGCAATGAATTGTACCACAGTTTAGCATTATCTTTTAAGGAAAAAGGGAAAAGAATTAACTTGATTCCTTCTTGGTCTAGGCCCTGGATGTGCTGGAACTTATAGAGATCGAAAAATTCCCGAAGGTGCAAGTGTGGATCCTTATTAGGTGTACCCCTAAAGTGAGCTCCTCAGACCTTACTTACTATTTCACTCAGAAGAGACAACACTGAGCTGTCTACCTCCTTGGACCTTACCATCTCGCTCCGAGGAGACAACCCCAAGCTATTTACCTCTTCGAACCTTACATACCATCTCGCTTTGATGAGACAATGTCGATCTATCTTTTTCCTCAGACTCAGACTGTTCAGACCTCCAAAGGAATAGTTATTTGAAATCCAAGCCACTATTCTCAATTAGTACCTTGAAACCCTCAGACCTAATATGAGTTACACAACATAAAATATAACTACTCCAGAACTTACCACTATTGCAACAATTTACTTCCTCGATCGTATAATTGCACTCAAAGAAGTGGAGGGCATCTGATATAGGGAAAAGTTCCGATCCAATGACATAATGACATGTGGCACCATCTAAGGACAAAAAAGTTAATTTCGTAGACAAGACAGAGCAACCAATCGAATGGCTACATATACCAAAGGACGTAACAATAATTTCACACTAGAATCCTAATCCTACTACGACACTCCAACTTATGGATAACCTAGTCCTATCAAAACACTCCAGTTTATGGATAACCTAGTCTTATCAAAATATTCCATCCTATGAGAATTTTGGTCCTATAATGATACTCAGTATCAATCACTTTCCTAATTGGATTATGCTTCAAGACACTATATAAAGGGGCCCTCACTATCAAAGGTATTCACTCACAATTCTCTCTAAATTCTCTAGCTTCCTTATTATCAAAAGCTCTATACTAACTTAAGCATCAGAGAGTCCCTCAGAGGAATAGTATATCTGATCCTCTAATGAATTTTAGGTTTTTCTCTCATCTTTCTGTGCGTAGGTTCCATACTCTAGTAGTTCGTGTACCTAGCAGATTTTTGGCATCAACAATTCCAAAACATTTTGTTTATAGCCATTATCTCAACAAAATTAGAGTCTACAAATTCTAAAGGTTTAAAGAAAATAGTCTTTATATGTCCTCTATGATCTCTCAACACTTCCCCAATCCCAGCAGGTCTTGGCTTGCTAAAGGCAGATCTGACAACATTGAACTTTAGTGCCCTTTCCTCCTCAAAAGGAGCAGACCAATCAACTACACTTTTTTTAGTCTTCTTTTTCCTAGAGCATTTCATCGATGGTAGGTTGAAAATAAAGTCAGAGTATTTAGCAACATCCAACTTGCCATTTTACACTCACCCACCAAGCCAACCTTACTCAAATATCAATTAATAAGCGTTTTTGATTCGATTAAATTTTTCACAAATTTAAAAATAAATTCCGACTTAAAAATTGATTTTAAGCCTACCCAAATAAGTAATATTATCTTTTTTTTCACTTATTCTTTCGTTGCTATAAGTTATTCACTTGAAGCTTTGCTGTTGTTTGAGCTTTAGAGCTTAATTTATTTTTTGTTGGGATATGAACTCTGTAGTCTTTGAATTTTTTGGGGATCTTCTACAGTCTTTATTGCTGCAGTTATTTATAGCTTGTTTATAATTAATAAATTCTTTGCTTCACTTGCTCAAGTTTTTGTGGGAAGTTGGGTTAAGTACAAAGAACACCATATGAGGGTATAGTTTCCAGCCTCCAAGACCTAAAGGAGAAATGAGAACCAATTGATAGTTTCTAACCTCTGAAATTGTTGCACAAGATCTGACATAGTTGCTAGAACTAACAAATTAAGGGGAAGAAATTGGAGAATAAGAGAAAAGAAAAGAAAAAAACTTGTTAAGTAAAGAGTTTCACTTGAGGGAATTTTAGTCTTTTTAGTAAGAATTAATAAATTTTGTCTAATCAAACATGATCAAAAGATGATTTTTTTATTTCTAAAATAATAGGAATTGACCTAAAACTTCTAAGTGATTAATCTAATTAACTCCAAAATCAAATAACGAAAAATTGAGAATCTTTCAGCTTTTTGAGAAAAAGTTATTTTCCTAGTAAAAATCAAATATCAACCCTTAATGGTATCAAAAGCACGCGTCCAAGGTTGTATATATAAGTACTTTAATTTGTTAGATAGATGATTAAAGTAGATCGATCATAGCCAATGAGATCTTGGCCTAGTGGTCAACATTAAGGCTTGGGACTACTAGGTCTCAAGTTTTATTCCCACAATGTATGAGTTATTTGTCATATTTATATATCAATTATTTCTCTCACTTAGGCTGGTTGTAGTAATATTATAGGTTTTTGTAATAGGATACTATGAACTTATAGTATAATCAAATCAACATTGTACAACTTGTATATAACATCTCTTCAATTAAAATATAAAAATTGGATGGATTATGAAAAAATTAAGCAATACTGGATAAATTTTGAAAAAAAAAAGTCACGAAATGGTAATGACATCAAAGAATATGAGTTAATTAAGACTCTAGTGCAATGATTGGGTTTCCATACATATTGACAAAGAAATCTAAATATGTGTCAGATACACCTATCTATCTCATTGTACAATGTGTCATTCTCTGAGAGATTTTAAGGAGATTATGATTTGGTAAGCTTGAAGAGGTATACTTAAGCCATGTTTGGTTCCCTTTTAAATTAATTTAAAATAAGTTGATTTAAATGGGTTCAAGGCAAATTGGTTTAAAGGAGAACCAAACATGACCTTAGTGGGAGTTATAGACTAATATAAGCCCAATACACTCAACAAAAGCTACAACTTATGGTCTATACACTCAAACTAAGTGAGCTAAAGAGTATAATTAGATATATGTCCATACTACATTGGGTACTCTATACACACCGATGAGAATCAACAAGCACCATTAAAAGATCCACTACATGTTCCAATTGGGCCTATTACTAGAGCAAGATCCAAGAAGATCAAAGAAGCACTTAATGGGTTAATTCAAGAGATTTGGGCTAATCCTAAAACGGGTCATTCCAAGCTTGGGCCAAAGGAAGATGAAGGCATAATAAATTTAGTCCAAGCTATTGATGGGGCTGATTATATTTTAATTTCATACCAATTAATTGGCTTATTGACTTTCCAGTTTCATACCAATTAATTGGCTTATTGACTTGCCTATTTCAGACTTTCCTTAGGCGTATTTTTTTAGTCCTTTCTTTATCTACTTTCTTATTTTGAAACCAAGTTAGTTTCCCTTTCCTTATAATGGGGTGTAGGGCTGAAAAGGTTATAAATAGCATGCACTCATTGTAATGAATAATTAAATAGAAAGAAAAAAACGTGAGGTTTGTTTCTTCTATTGGTTCTTCAGAGAACTTGTGAACTTATCAAGGATTCTTCCTTATGGCGTTCAAATTTTATACCTTCGGTTGGTGATTCAGTTATAATCATTGGGTCGACATTTGTTACTTTATACCTTCGGTTCAAGTTTCATTATAAACGTTGATCTGAATTTTAGCTTTCTTGGGCAAGTATTCCAATATTGTTTGTTGGGTCTCAAAGTGTGTCGGTTAAGGTTCGAATCACTTGGTATCAGAGCCAGCTTCTAAAAATCAAGTTTACTATCTTTTTATCTTTCGTTTCTTGTTATAATCCTATCTTGTTCTGTTTGTGTTCATTATTCCTTCTTCTTGTTTTGTGTTGTGCACCCAGTTAAAAAAACGTGAAAAAAAGAAGAGGAAAAGACAAAAAAATGGTGAGCAACAGATTCTATCATTCACCATACTTATCAAAGTTAAATTTTTTCTTGAATTTTGACTTTTATAGTTTTAATTCTCTAAAAAAAATCTTATTTTTGTCCTCTTCCTTTGATTCGTTGTTTCTATAATATTTTCTTGCCGTCGGTATTGGTTTAAATACTACAAGTTGAATTTCTTGATCAAGTTTATTAGTTTAATAAAGAACTGAAAAGGGGAAGCTACAAGTGAAAAAAAACAAGAGAGTGTGAGAATAATATCGGGGAAAAAAACCAATTTAAGAGTGAAACATGAGTGTGAGTGACATAATTTGAGGGCAAACACGTGAGGGAGTGTGGTGAGGAATTATTTCTAACATTTCTCTATAGTTTCTTTCAAAAAAATAATATGTCTTCCAGGGGCGACACATCAAGCAAAAAAGAAAGGGGGGAGTCGTCCTTCGTGTTACAGGCTATGCAACAATAATTTGAACACATGAATGTGGTGTTCAATGAGATTCGGGAATGGATGGATAGGTAAGACGCTATTATTGCTACTTGGCACGAAGAGCGTCCCCAAAGAGTCCCTAATGCTAAAAGGCAAGAATGGCATACGCTCGTGGATGATTATGATGATGACCACGATGATGAGTTCGAAGATAAATAGGATCAAGCTTCATTGAATGGTGAGGGCAGGTTCGTGCCAAGAGGAGAAAGGTGTTGTAGAGATTTTCGGAGAGATCCAAGATGGCAAAATAGGACTAACAGAAACCTAGGAAACATCAAAATGAAGATACCATCATTCCAAGGGAAAAACAATCTTGAAGCATACTTGGAATGGGAGAAGAAGGTGGAGTTGATTTTTGAGTGCCACAACTACTCCGAAGAGAAAAAGGTAAAACTCATTGTCATTGAGTTTGCTGACTATGCTATTATATGGTGGGATCAACTTGTGATGAACAGGATGAGAAACCATGAGAGGCCTATTGAGACGTGGGAGGAAATAAAGGCCATCATGAGGAGGTGGTTTGTCCCTAGTCATTACTATAGGGACTTGTATAAGAAATTACAAAGTCTTATTTAAGGCTATAGGAGTGTGGATGACTATTACAAAGAGATGGAGATTGCCATGATTTGGGCTAATGTAGAGGAGGATAGAGAAGCTAACATTGAGAGGTTTTTGAATGGGCTGAACCGAGACATTGCCAACGTGGTGGAGTTTTAACACTACATGGAGTTGGAGGACATGGTGCACATGGCAATAAAGGTGGAACAACAGCTTAAAAGGAAAGGAACTCGGTCATTCCAAAATCCGAGCTCCTCTACTTCATAGAGATCGAATTGGAGGAAAGACGAATGGGCTGTTTTAAAGTCCAAAACCGAACCCCCAAAAAGTAGAGATGAAATTCCCAGTGTCCACAAAGGTAAAACCGAGTCCCTAACTCCTAATCATGATATTAAGTGTTTTTGTTATTTGGGAGTAGGTCACATAGCTTCACAATGCCAAATAAGAGGACCATGATCGCGCGTGTTGATGGAGAGGTAGAAATCAAAAGCGAGAGCGATGATGATCAAATAACATCTGATGAGTGCCAAATATTGAATATTTTGGCCCTTTAATTTACACTTGTTAGCTTAGGAATTTGTTACTTTGAGTTGTTTTCGTTGTTTTACAGGTTTACAAGCTTGGAAAGAAGTTTCACTAAATTGCCAGAATTACTCGTGCAGATCAGCCATTTTTGAGGATTAAACTGTATTGATTTAGGAAGAACTAGAAGATGAGCCATATATTCTTGGAAAGATCCGGATGTTTATTTTCTGGGAAAATTTACGGATCAATAAAATGATTTTTCTAGAGAAAGTTATGGCAGTTTTAGTAGACAAAGGTCAGGCTGTGCATGATTTCAGCGTGACAGATCAGCCATTTTTGAGGATTTAACTGTATTGATTCAGGAAGAACCACGAGATGAGCCATATATGCTTGGAAAAATCCTGATGTCTATTTTCTGGAGAATTTTACGGATCAATAAAATGATTTTTCTAGAGAAAGTTATGTCAGTTTTAGTAGACAAAGTTCAAAGAGCAAAAACTGGAATCTGCAGTATCCCACATCGGATTGGAAGCCTATTGCACTTGTGATATTTCCCTATATAAGCCCTTCTTCACTTCATCTTTAATGTACAATTCCTGAGCCACTTTGATGTTTACCGGTGGACGTCCGCTAGCATTCTGGTGGATCTCGAAGGATTTGTCACCACGAGGGGAAGCGCCGCCCGTCAGCGAGTGAAATTTCTCCCATGTAAAGTTATTTATTTATTTCTTTACATTTAGTTGCTTTAGTTTAAATGTTTAGTACTTTTATTATGAATTTTAGTTTCATAGTTATGAGTGGCTAGACTCTTCTGCTAAGGTTGAAGATGAAGCCCCGCCATTGTTTGGCGTAGCAGTTCAGATTTGCTTGTACAAATCTGACAATTTTTAGTATAAATGTTCTGTCAATTATTTGAGTTAATTTTATAATTGATTGAGTTTAAATTGTCTGTTGGATATTCCTTGTGTTTCATCTGATGGATACATTGAATGCTTTTCGATTAAATTGGATTTCCTTTGTGATTTGTTGAGAGCGGATACATTGGATGTTTTTGGTTTAGTTGGGATATTCTTTGTTTTTTGTCTTATAGTTGGATTCATGGAATGTTTTGATAGGCTATATTTTTAGAACATATATGCTTAACTTCGGTGGGGTGGATTTGGAAACCTTAGTGTTTTAATTATTAGTTTTTAAAAATCAATTTAGTTTAATTTTAATTTCTTTTGCAAATTATCATCTGAAATTCGGAACTAGGTTAAGATAGAGTTAGTTTAGATTAAAAATATACTTTCACAACGCAATTCCCTATGGATTCGACCTCGTACTTGCACAATGCTATACTGTAAACGACTCATGCGCTTGCGAGTAATTTAAAACTCACAACACCATCGCTTGAGGACGCTTATGAAAATGATGTGGTATATCCGGTGGAGGGTGAGTCACTTGTGGCTAGGTGTGCTATAAATGCCCAAGTCAAAGAGGATGACATGGA